>CAJNOP010000547.1:115259-131613 GCA_905250075.1 Rotaria sp. Silwood1
CCCACCCACACCCACATACCCACACCCACACCCCACACCCCACACCCCACACCCACACCCACACACCCAGTCACACCCACACCCACACCCACACCCACCCACACCCCACACCCCACACTCACACCCACACCCTCAAGTTAATCGAAAAAATAGATGCAATTTATCCAAAATAAATAAAATATCTTTGAAATCACGATAATATCACATCAGACTGACAATAAAGCAATGAATAATGTTTAAAAATAATCGAGAAATAAATCACGATTTATCGTATTAATCACTAAAAATAGCATTAAAAATCGGCGATAAATCGCGTTTCAGCTCAAGATTATCGTTTCGATATATCGCGATTAATCAGCAATTTTTCAGATATTTCTACAACATGGGTATTGATTGGAATAAGTCATAAACTATTGATATTTTCTTCCATCGATAGTTTTGACTCACGCCTTGAAGACAAAAAAAGTTCAGAAAACATCAATTCGAATAGTCGAATGACACATGATCTATCCTTTATAGGTGATTTTAAGATAGGGTAAGGCTTGTGCATAGCGATAGACAATAAATTCGTCAACGTTGGTAGTTCCTGGTGGTATACCATGCACAGAATGGAATCCTTTGGGTGCTGCCTTTAGATTTCCATCGGTATTTTGCAGTGTTTGCTGTTTACCCAAAGTGACTTTGCTGTAGAACATCACACGTGTTTGATCAGTGGCATCCTGGCGTGCAAAGCCATGTGACACTGCTGGATTCTTAGCAAAATAAGCCCCATGACCTACAAAGAATCAAAGAAAATAATCAAAACCTGAGCTTTTTGCTACAATACTTACCCCATTTTCCGGAATTCCAGTAACGATCATCGAATCCATCGTTTAATATTCCATCAATAGACGTACCACTCGTGCCATGAAATAAGAGTCGTTCATTCGGATCTCCTCCGGCACATTCTTTAGCAATCAGCTGTTTTATCGCTAGATATGCCTCTTCCAATGATGGATTTTTAATCTGAACAATGGAATGAACTTTGACTTGAATATCAACGTTGTTTTGGAGCTCTTGTACTACTGATTGGTAGATATCAGCAATTTGAGGTACAGGAACAACGATCACTTCACATCTGGGTGGTGGATTGGGAATGAAGTTCAGATCTTCTCCTGTTTTCGTCCAACCACGAGAGATCATTTTTTGAATGCGGTTATTAATGTTGTGATCGGTTGGGCGTAACAATTGAAAACGCTTATGTTTGATATTATCCACAATTGCCTCGAGATCAATCGAATACGGTTTAGGTCGTGTGTCGACTCTCATACCCAGTTCTTTGGTATAATCCTTTTCTAATGAAAGATTATTCACATCGAAATCGATTCGATCATGTGTGAGTGCGACATGTGGTTCGATAAGGTCCATCGTGAACGGCCCAGTTTTGGCGTGTTCATCCAAGAGAAATATGTATCTCCAGCCTTCTCGCACGTAACTATACTCGATCTGATATTTATGCAAGAAGTCGAGGAACTTATCTAGATCGAAATATTTATGCACAGGTAGATGACAATCCAGATCAGTTGGCACCAGTTCTTTATTGAGCTCAGGAACCTGATCTCCCGCTGTGTTAGTGCGATATGTAACCCATGTTGATGGATTTCCAGCTGGGCGAGCCTGATAATGTCCGACAATCCAGTCTCGAACAAAGCCACCCTCGACATGGCATTCGAACTGGCAAACGACAATCCAAGCGACCACTTCCATACGAGTTTCTCGTGTTGCTTTCGAACCTCGCAATCCATTCCATAAATCGATCGTCGTTCGTTTCGAATCAGTCACATGAGAAATCCTTTCTTCAATATCGAGACAGGATTTACGCTTTGGTTGTTTGATGATTCTAGGTAGTACAACTGAAGAGAAGAATAAGAGTCAACTGATCTTTCGGAGACTTACTTGCGTCAGGATGACGTATAACAGCCGAGTCTCTCAACCAATTTTTGAACGATTCAATTTCATTCTTCACAGCATGATATTGAGAATCTCGCCCTTCAATATTAACATCACAAGTTGCGGCACCGACACCCGTGGTAATTGTCACTTTGACTTGTCCTTCATTCTTCCAACGCCATATCATTGGATTGAATATTTTAGTCATTTTTGTCACACTCTTCAAATTTCGATTCATTCTTTCATGGTCATCAGATTTTGTTGTAGGAACATCATTGGTCAGGGGAAAATTTTGGGTTCGAACTAGCTTTTGAATGAGAGCCCATTCAGCCTCGATCACAGAACCCGATGGACCCTGCAAAGTGAGAACATGTTGATTCGCTTGCATTTGAACATCAGAATAGAATGATGTCACGTTGCTCAAAAGGCCTCCTGTATTCAGTTCATATTCTTCGAATGCATTGATTTTCATTCTTCGTTCAATGTGCATCTGAAGCCAGGATGATTGAAGTCGACCAACAAACGATAAGACAGCATTAGCTCGAACCGATGATGAATAACGAATATCTCGAGCGAGAACAATAGGAATCGGAGGTAGGTTTTTTGAGCGCGATAAAGTCGAATGATGATCCATAACCGCATATTCTTCCTTGTTAGAATGATATCGAACGAACCGATGGTTTCGACCGTACAATTCTTTCATTGACACATAGACATTATCACCATATCCTTTCAATAATGATTTCGCAATCGCTTCCCAATCACCACTGGAAATTTGTGCTTTCTTAGCGTAGACAGGCAGATTTTTGAATGATTTCTGTAATGCGTCATATCGTCGCACAGCACGATTCAATACGTGCTGTACCGACCGAAGCTTTCCTCGTGTTTGACAGAACAAGTCCAACCTAAACTCGCGAATTCCGAATCTTTCTCGCTCTGATAATAATTTATTTATAACGTTCAGAAGAGTCATAAAATCACCATCGACTGATTTCATTTCAAGTGGCACAGATTTCAGGAATAATGATGTATTGAGGACACTTAAAATAGACGACAGTACAACAAGATCATGACCGCATTGGTTTTCTATCAAGGCTGACAGAACCGCCTTTGCCATGGGCAATGTACCGAAATCTGGTAATTGGGCGATAGCACGACCAGTCTGATTCAATCGCTTCGATGATGATAGAATTCCTAAGAAGAAAGAGAATCGATCTTCCAAGTTTTCGGTCTATTACTTACCTAATCGCTTTAGTTCTTCTACTGCGGCCTCAATCAATGTCGATTCAGGTGGATCTGGAAGACATTTTTTCAGATGAGATAACCCATTGCCTAACGATGATCGCCGTAATGAAAACTCTACATCGATTAAATTCGATTGACACACATGAGGTTTGGGATAGGTCCGTCGTTCCATTTTCGAATCATACAGAGCATGATATTCACCTGGTTTCGTTCGTCCAAGTCGGCCTAAACGTTGTTTGATGGTCGATTCTGAGGCAGGTACTTCTTTCAGAGTTGTTTGTTTCGCTTTGGGATCGTAGATGGGTACGTTGATCATACCCGTATCCACGACATATTTCAACGACGGAAATGTTAGAGATGTTTCCGCAACCGTAGTAGAGAAGAAAATAGTGCCATGCTCAATACATCGTTGTTGTTCATTTGCCGATTGTGATTGAACAAGTGGATGAGCAATGACTATGCCACGACTAAGTTTGTCTAGCAAACTACAATACTGATAGACATCGGTGACACTGCTAACAAAGCACAGAATTTGATCGTGTCGTTGTCGTTTACGACATAATTCTTGTACCACATCAAGAATGTTCTCTTTGGGTCGATAGATTTTCTCGACCTTATGAAGAGTTTGGCTGAATGGCATTTGATATTGATCGAATTTTAATTGTGGAATCTGATGAAACAGAGTTGGGACGGATTTATCGAGTGTCGCCGATGAGATAATTACTTTAAGCTTCAATCTCAATGATGGTTGTTCGGTAAGAAGACGAGCAATGAGTGCTAGACATAGATCGATGTTAATCGATCTCTCATGCACTTCATCAACGAACAGAACGATACGTTTATCACCTCTGATTTCATTTTCAATAAAGTTTGAATCGAATAAAAGGCGTTCTTTGAGGAGACCATCTGTTAAATACAAGATTTGAGCATCGGTATTGCGTTCAGCACCACTCACAGACCAACCAGCTAATGGAAATCGATCTTTTATATTCATCATCGTTTTATTCACTCGATTGCAGATCGATGTACATGGTAAACGACGAGGTTGGGTGACACAAACTCGATCATATCCTTCTGCAATCAATAATGCTGGTAGAAGGGTAGATTTTCCTGATCCAGTCGAAGTGGCAATGGTTACAACTGTATTCTTTTCTATTTTGTCTAATAAAGATTTTGATGATTCATACAAAGGTAATTTCAGAAGACATGAACGATAATACAACATAATGCGCTGTAAGAGATAAGCTGTATGACGAAATTGATTCTCACTTGTGCCGATGAATTTTCGATTTTTTTTGAATTCAGTCTTCGCTCTGTTGATAAATTCGTTCATCACTTGCAAAGATGCGGTAGATAGGACTATTTGAGATCCCGATGGTCGAGTGACTACTTGCTCATTGACGAATTCATCCAATGCTTTATGTTTTAGTGCTTCGATCTCACCAGAAAACGAATGATTCTTCACGTACTCATTCGTCTTCTCATGTATAGCAACCCATGATTGAAAACGAGCATTTCCAATACATTGAGAAACGATGTCTTTCGCTTGTTTGATAATATAATCATCAAAATTTTTCACATAAGTTTCCATTTCGTTCTGCATCAATTTTCGTAAAATTTTGGCATAACATTTCCAATCTGATAATGAAGGAATATCCTCGATGATCAACGATCGATGGATGTCATTGATTGTTCGATGTAATTGTCGTTCATAGTAATTCTTCGCTGATCGAGTTAGATTGGACAATGTTCGAATTCGTTGGAGGATTACTTTAAATTCATCATGATGACATTGTAAACCAATTACAGATATACAATAAGCAGTGTTTCGTTCTCGAATAGTGACTTTGGGAATTTTTCCTTTGATCAACTCGTCTAACTCTTCGATTTCATTGAGATGATCGACTAGATCAGCTAATTTCGTATACAAAAAGTTTTCTATAACACACGCTTCGACATTAATATAATTGACGGTTTTTATTTGGCTCATTACTAATTTTGCTGCCTTTTCTCGCTTGCTGTGTTTGTCAACTTGTTGTTGCATTTGTTCCAATCGCTCTAGCGCCTGTTTTAGCTGTTTTTCTGCTTCTGGATTGGATTCCTGCTTGCGTTGAGTTCTCAGTTCAATTCGTCGCTGTTCGTGTTCAATTTTGTCTTTGAGCTTTTGATTAACCGATCGGACTTTAGCCATCATTACGTCAACGAATTGCTGATTTTCATCCGCATTGCTTTTCTCAACTAATGTGTTCTGCTGCAGTTGACCAACAGTTGGATGGAAAAATGCCTCCGCAGAAGGATCAGCCGCTGTTTCAGATTGGGCAGGAGCGCTCTGAGAATTGTCAGTACTCTCTTCACTATTTTGATATTCATCATCGTCATCATCGACGTCGTCAATATCTTTTATATCAGCCATTTCCGCATTATCCGAACCATCGTCATCCACATCATCATCGCGAGAAATGTTCTCCTCTTGATCATTTGCACCACTGGTGACAACGTCTCGTAGATGTTTTGTAGTGAGAGGAATCGGTTCTAAATTCGTCATTGGTTGATAATTATCAATTTCTACAATCTTATGTTTATTTCTTTCAGTATTTGAGATCAATTTGGGAATCCAACGAAGGTAACCCGTAATGGTTTGATCAGTGTTCGTCAGGGAAAATGTGTCAAAGTTGATGCTTAAATTCTCTCCAATAGTATCGATATGGATTGTTATAATTTTGCGCCGCATATTGATTGCATCTTCCAACAATCGATTCGTTTTCGTATCGCATCTGTACCAAGTATTGAGTTGAGGTTGAAAGGTTTTGTCACTCATTTCTGGAATGCTTTTTACTTCCATCGTTGGAGTAGTATTTGGACGAGCACTTGTTTTTGGATGTTTCAGTAGCATGATTTGCCAGAGAGCCTGGCAATCGAAACTGAAAACACTCGATCCACGGTAGCGAATCCAAGCGACCTTGCTCTCTGGATCTTCGGCATAGTTTCCTGATCGAAAGAAATCTACCATGGAAATATAATAAAGATAATTCTTTCCCAACGATAGATAAACTTGTTCTTGAAATTCTTTGAATGGTAATAGAGCTTCGCGAAGTTGGGCAGCACCAACTTTGGAGAATTTGTACCACTGAGGATCTCGAATAGGTTTGTATTCCCACCAACCGTCGGCCATGGGTCTTCTTGAATCATCGGAAAAGGTACAGTCTGGTAAACTTGAGGGTGCATCCATCGAATATTTAATGATTAGATAATCTTGAAAATATTGTTGGATATTGGCATGGTGTTTTCCTGCCATAATTGGAGTCTGATCCATTTGATTCCGAATGAAATAATCAGCTCCATGTTCGACGAAATATTTTACAAGACTTAAGTGGCCAAGCGAACAAGCACGATGAAGGGCCGTGGAGGAAGTCACCTCAGTTATATCATTCTCTTGTCGTTGATTTTGAGCATTGATTGAACAATTTGCCTCTTCGATTAGATATTGAATTATGTCTAATTGACCATGACGTGCTGCGGAATACAGTAATGTCGTTTGCCATAGACCTGATTTGTCTTTCCATTCAGGATATTCTTCGAGAAACTTTTTGACTGGTGATAGTCTACCACGGAATGCTTCAGCAAAAGCGGTCACAGACATGAGTAAACCATTTAAATCGTGACTCAGTGGATATAAGTCTTCTAGTTTAAGCGGTGGATGGAATTTCTTCTGCTCCGGTTTATAGTGGTATGTATGAAAAAAATCAAGTAAGAATCTCTGACTCTTCTTCGATAAATTAGGTAGATCTTGTTCGAGCGTTTCTTCGATGGTGCGAGTCATTAAATCGAGGGAGCCATTGCCTCTACCATCGCCTGGTGTTATCTTAGATGTATCGTTCATCAATAAATCATTTTCTTGAGAAATATCCACTAATCTATTCGATTGAGGTTGCAATAATTCTCGCTGTTGCTCTTCATTGCAGAGTATCCAGCTTTCGATACACTGATTGACCCAATTCATGATAACACTCAGACATTGTTTGAGTGATATCTCATCGTCTGTAGTTGCCATCTGAAATCAATAAAATGGTTGGAGAGAATAGAGTGACTGAATTTTTTACACCCTTAAATACAAAAAATTCTTACGACTTTCTCTTTCTCTCTCTCTCTCTTTTCCTCGAAAAAGATGCTGACGTCATTGCCACGTTCTTTCACTATAGTTTGAAGATCAATAATCTGCTGATAAAATGGCGCACACGTTTTACTTCTTATTTCGCGACTGAGAAACAATTGGTTTTTTTCCATCTTTGCAGCTTCAACATGAAAATGTTGGCATCTCTATTCAGCGAAAAAAACATGCTTATTATTGTGATGATTCAGAGCAAGTGAGCAAAACGTTCTGTTTATTCACTACCATGGACAAAGTTAACTCTATACTTTATATTTTCATCTGAAATATAGATTTTATGATCAGAAGATGTATATGAATAGTACAAGTATAGATGATTATAACACAAATAAAAATCTAATATGAAGATACAAACTGTTGATAGACTTTGTGAGTCTTTTTAATGCATGCTTGAATAATATTTAATGATAAACCATTTAAAGCTTCATTGACAGCATTCTCTAATTCATATTATGATTTTGGATTCTTGCGGGTGTAGCTGGGGTGTTGGTGCAGATCAGTCTATGACTCACACACACACTCACACCCACACCCTACATGATCGGGACCAATTTGGTTCTGGTCATGTATTTGCTAAATTAATTGATAACGAAGACCTGTGACATATTTTAAAATATATAGGTTGACAGAGCAAACATTTCTCTACAAAATGCACGATCAAATGATATTTTAACAGTGAGGGTGTGGGTGTGGGTGGTGTGGATGTGGGTGTGGGGTGTGGATGTGGATGTGGATGTGGGTGTGGATGTGGGTGTGGGTGTGGGTGTGCGTATGGGTGTGGGTGTGGGATGCCTATTCTTCGATAGTGCACACAAGCACATCGCATACCTATACTCATATCAACACCCTCGAGTTGTTTTTACATTTTACACTTTCGACATTTTCGGAATTTTCCAGATTTCTATTTTCAGATTCTTGCTTTTGGAGATTTTGCACATTCGAGATTTTTTTCTGGATTTCTGATTTTCGAGATTTTTACCCTTCGAGATGTTGCATGTTCGAGATTTTACCTTTCGATCTTTTTTCTTGAGACTTTGTCTTTCGATCTTTTTCCTTTCGAGCAATTAACACGGATTCCAGACCCACAGCTATCAACATCTGCACCAACAGTCAAAGCTACCAACTCACGTCTGTACTATCCACATCGAAACTTATACCCACACCAATCCTCACATCTACCTCGACAACCACACCCTCAAAAAAATGCACATTTACAACTGTCGGTACCGGCACATACACTCACTCACTCACTCACATTCAAAAAATCGATTGTCACAACCAGACCTACAAGTAGATGCACAAACAGGCAGAAGATTTCAGTCACTGCAATCCATATCGATATCAATACTCACACACCTATTCGTTGAGATAGATGGGCTTATGAATGTGACTAGGTTTCACGTATGAGTGTCGGTGTAGATGTGGTTTTCTGCGGCTGCATCGTTTGATCTGCTCGTTAATCTTTTTATAGGTGTGGCTGTGAGGATGGACTTGTTTATGAATTTGGGTGAGTGTCAGTATGTACGTGGATCGGTATCAATGGGATGATATCGGAATTTTTTGTGGGTGATGTTGCTTGAATAAGTGTAAGTGCCGTTGCGGACGTACACTTTGAAAACATCCACCTTGCAGAAAACCCAAAAATAGGATTTCCAAATGTTTTTATGCCGGAAGAATTTGCGACACGATCTGGGAAAGTCTTTAAAGATTTTTCTGATTTCAAAATTGGGGTCCGCACATTCAGATTATTACATTTTCGAAAACATTGAAGGGTTTTCAACTTTTAGAAACGAGTCATTTTTTTCGCAAACTCTTGGAAGTTTACGGAAATATTACTGTTTGAACCACCTGAAAGACATGCGAAAGTTGCAATATCTTTTCTTTCAGCTTGAAAAGACTCATTACAAGTTTCCAAGAATGTGTCAGAAACTCTTTCAGCATTAAAATGTTTGGAAATCCTATTTTTTGACGTTTCAACAATACGTACTTTTCTCAGCGAGTCTTACTGCTAGTTGGTATGGGTAAAGGTTGCTGACTTTGGTGGCGATTGTTGGGAGCTGGTGTCCGTGTAGATGTGAATGTTGGCATAGATGTTTATTGCTGTGGGCGTGGGTTTAGGTAGAAATATAAGCCGATGCACTGATCGGCAGCGATGGCTGGATTTATCCTAACCTTTTTATTGTGTCGGCGGCGACGACGACAAAAGTTTTAGGCTTCAACGGCGGTGGCTAGAAATGTTTGCAACTCAGCCGTTGATAGTGAAATTTTCAATGAATTTTGAAAGAAATATTCCTAATTTCCAAAAATATTGAAATGAAAAAGAGATAAAACAATGGCAAAGAACTTATTGACAAGAAACCAAACGGTAATATATCCAGAAACTGAGTTGGGACGTTGGAAATTTTAAAAGCTCTAATATTTATTTTTGAAGTGTCCAAGAGCTGACAAATGAGAATTCCTGATCAGTGAAGGAAATATCAGCATCAGAATGATAATTTTTTGGAGAAACAAGAATTGTTTATTGGTTCTCTCATAGTTCCTCCATACATGAGAGCCAAAGTAATGCTTTTTCTGAAACAGATTTCACATCTACACATTCATGTTCACAAAGTTCGTGATGAAAATGAGTGTAAGAACAGAAAATATTGTGGATATTCTGTTTTTTTAATTTTATCATTCATAGAACTGTGTGAGAACTGAGGAGAACTTCCTATTCCTCAGTCCTTGGATATCCCTTATGTTGTTGTCGTTTGTGCATGGGGTTCTACAAGTGGATGTAGGTGTGCACATTGGTCGGTCGGTATATGCATGGATGTGCCTGTTTTTACATGAATGGGTAGTTAGATGTACAGTTCGTAGTTGTCTGGATGGTTCACCAACATTTCCGTGCTAACATCCCCATGCAAGATGAAATTTCTTTTTGTATTCTAAGTTAATATATCTTCTAAAATTTCATTAACTGTTTCGTTGGTGTGGCTGCAGCGTTTCGGTGTGAATGTTGGAATGGAATGAAGGGAACTGAAACTCAAATACCTGCAACCATACCCAACACTCAAACACTCCAGCAACCATATACGAACCTCAGACTCACATCAGAACCCACAACCACGCCCATACCATAGCTAACACCTGTATTCCACAATGTCACTTTACACCCACACCCATAGAGCAGTTAATGAAATTTTGGAAGATGCATTAAGTTAACACAGAAAAAATTTTAAAAAACTTCATTTTGCGCGGAAGTGTCGATGCGAGACTGTCGTGTTACGGTCTGGATATTGTTATCCTTTCTGATGTGGGTGTGGGCGTGTGTTCGTTTGATGGCTGCATTCGTTTCTTTCTATGTCGTTGGATACAGCTTGCTATGGTACATTCAAGGCTGATGGTGAGGAGGAGGCAGGGTGGTATCGGCTAGGATCAGAATGTAGAATAGACTGTGTTGCTCCAATGTAGCGATCTAATTCACTGATGAGTGGTAGTGTCGACACAAAGGATCCTTCAAAAGAGAGTAGGATATAAGCTCAATAGCTAGAAATGAGACTTAAGTAGCTGTTCTTGACATCAGTATCCGAAAACTGATCCATTTTGCACGGACCGCAGTATTTGAGACTGCTGTGCTTCGAATATTTACTTACTCGAAAGGACAAACACGAAAAGTTCGCAACTATAATATTATGTGCAAGCAACAACAAACTTTTTTATCATAACACCCACATCTGTTTGCAGTGTTGCGCACAAAAACATTCTTTTATCTCGCAATTTTACCTTTGTGCTTCACGAGAGAGAAAAATTTCTTCGATAGTAACCACGTAGGTGAAGTCAGCCTCATATTCGAGTAAATCCATCCGATATTCGACCAGGAAGCTGCTCCAGCTGCGCCAGACAGCGCCAGAATAGAACTCGACGAGCTCTGTCGAGTGGTAACTTTGGATTTTCCATAGCTCAAACTATTTGTGAAAAGATCCCAAAATACTATTTTTTTCCTATGCAAATCTTACCATATGGTTAGTAAATTCAGCCGATATTCGTCAAGGAAGCTGCTCCAGCTATGCCAGAAAGCGCCTGAATAGAACTGGACGAGCTCTATCGATTGGTAATTTTGCACTTTCCATAGCTCAAACCGTTTGTGAAAAAACCCCAAAATACTGATTTATTAATATATGACTCCTATCACATGGTTACTAAAATCAGCTGATATTCGTCTAGAAAGCTGCTCCAGCTGCTCCAGAGAGTTCCAAATTAGAGCTCGATGAGCTCTATCGATTGGAATAAGTAGATTTTCCATAGCTCTAAGTATGTGTTCGAAAGTGGGAAAAGATCGGTTAAATATTACAATTTATATAGTAAAATTATCGGGGATTCCTTCAGAAACATGTTCCAGAGGTTCCATTTGTGTTCCAAGTACAACTCGATGAGCTCTGTTCAATGGTATAATCAGATGTTCCATAGACCAAATTATAGTCGTAAAAATCTGAAATTACTGGTATTTCGCTACAGAAACTGGGAGCCCCATAAAGTAAAAGTACTATCGATTCACTCAGGAAGACGTTTCAAGTGTTCTATTCTTGTTCGAAGTAGAACTGGATGAGCTGTATTGGAGGATGTTATCAGAATTTCTATAGATCAAACTATGTCTTTAAAAATTGCGAAATGATAGTAATTTGAGTTCAGATTTTTGTCTGGACCAGCTTCCTGGACGAATATCGGCTGGATTTACTAACCATATGGTAAGATTTGCGTAGGAAAAAATTAGTACTTTCGGATTCTTTCACGAATGGTTCGAGCTATGGAAAATCCAAAGTTACCAATCGATAGAGCTCGTCGAGGTCTACTGCAGAGCTCTCTCGAGCAGCTGGAGCAGCTTTCTGGGCGAATATCGGCTGAATTTACTAACCATATGGTAAGATTTGCATAGAAAAAAATTAGTATTTTGGGATTTTTTCACAAATAGTTTTAGCTATGGTAAATCGAAAGTTACCGATCGATAGAGCTCGTGCAGTTCTATTCAGGCGCTGTCTGGTGCAGCTGGAGCAGGTTCCTGGACGAATATCGGCTGGATTTATTCGAATATGAGGCTAACTTCACCTACGCATAGTAATCACATAAAAATCCAGAATACGATAGATGCTGTTGACGCATATATCAGTGTTCTTCTATTGATTCAAGAATGAAAGTGTGCACCTTCGCTTGTAACATTTTTTTTGTCCCAGGAAAAAAATAAAATAACGTTTTCGAAAGACACGATAAAAAACAACCAGCACATGTACATTGCGATAAGATGCACTCATTTTGTTTTATTTACTCCTCCCATTGACTGTCGAGCAATCTGAGTATGGGTGTGGGTGTGGGGTGTGGGTGCGGGGCAAGGGGGAAAAGCTGATTCTATGGCGATAGAATCATCGGAATCGCACAGAATCACTCAGAATCAATAGAATCACATAGAATCACTCAGAATCACCTAGAATCACTCAGAATCACGTGGAATCACTCGGAATAAAATATCTAAGAAATGCATGTCTATGCTTCTTTTCATGCTTGATCGAATACATTTCATCGGTTAGAAGCAGTTAATTGGCTTTTGGCAGCTTTTCACCGAGTAGTAGAATCAATTTCACCATTTTACAACAAAGAAGCAGATATTGTTAAACTCCTATGTACTATCGAAGAAAATATACACGCTTGTAGGTTTAAATCGAGGTTTTTGCAACTTCCTCTTCGCTCTAGCAATGGCGAGTGAGAAGGGGAGAACAAAGCCAAAGATTATTGGGTAGGTTTCTATAGGATAGAGAAAAGGCGCGTAAACAATAACGATGGTTATATTGTTCTAAAACTCTTTACATTCTAACTACGCAGTCTAAATATGTCAGGTTTTTGTATTTAATGCAGCGAAAGGGTGTTATCGTAGGCGTCATTCAGTAGGTCGATGCTATTATTCATTTCATAGAGTAAGAATAGGATGAACACCATATAAAAATATGAAATTGTTGAATTCCAAATTGAGAAAAAACTGAACTTATATCTCATAATTTGTCAAAACAAGTAATATTGTGTCAGACTCTTCCTAAATGATCAAATCAACGTATATAGCAAGTTAATATGGTAGTCAAATAGACGATTGAAAGAATAAAATGATATTTACACTTCAAATAACATGTGTCGCATATTATCATTGGAAGAAAAGAATTGATGCATTGAAGATGTACTGCATTTCACAACAGAAAAAACGTTTTCAGTCTAACAATATTAAATGAATCTAATAAATTGCTCGAATAATAATGATACATGGATACATTTTCGACATGATTAAATGTAAGAGCACGCGTATCAGCTATAAAAAGTTGTAACCGTTTTGGATGATTTATTTGCTAAGTTATTTGGAGCCCTTTCATATTTTATCTCAAGTATACAACAAATAGAGTTTCTGAATGCCACATTTTCATTCCTCAAGAGACCAAAGCGATAAGTTTTCGGACAGATTTTACCATATCAACCAGATTATCTAACAATTTTCTGGTACATAATCAGGTTTCCAAGCAGTTTTCAATTGATTGAGCCCAGAACGATTCTTCGAGTTTTCAAAGTCAATGAAGTGAATCTGATTTTCCAAGTCAGAACATCTAGAAAACTTGACTGGCTGCTGGAAGCAGCGACATGAGTCTAATTGGCACGTTAGAAACTGCTTTAAAATAGGGATGATCCTTTATTTTTAATTTCCTTTATACTAAAGGATAAAGATAAATGATTTACTTATCGCTATTTTCTAGAGATAAAGGATTCATTTATCTTTGCTTAGTAAAATAAGACTAAATGACCACTCATATTCTATAGCCGATTAAGATATCAATATTCTTCGATGCACCTTGCACCAAAACTCTTACAATTGTAAATTTCTATCACCATTGATAATGAGGAAATGAGAAAGTTTTCGACCTATGCGATTTCTCTTGTTTCACACTTTACGTAGATTGGTGTTTTTGACATCTTTATTTCGAATAAAAAATTAGCCGAAATGAAAGAAATCAATACATTTTGGTTACAATCAAAATTTGACTTTGTTTTGCGATTTCTTGAAAACACGATGCTGTAGTGAATTTTCTAATTTAGCAATCGTAGAGTCAATCGGGTCCTATCTATTGATTTTCAAAACTCATGAATTACAATGCCATCGGATTCTTTTGGGTTCAGAAAAACGTATATTTTAGTAGCATCTCAAAGAAGTCAATTAGTGCCAGACAAAGCACAGCTAGACAGTAAGAAATAGTGAGTCACGAAGAGTCGGCAGCTTCTGTTTCTACAAGAACCTGTGGTAGGCGTGAAGGGCTCTCTTTTACAACTAAAATGAAGAACGGATGTCTTTTTTAATCCAACTGGTTAAGCTATCTTTTGTTGCATTCTGTTGACGCTCAATGACTATATATTACTTAGTCGCGCTCGTAAGTCATAAGATCGGGTTCTCAGGATGATGCATCAGCCGAGAGCCAGTACAAAACCATCCTTCTATATTCATGTCTTTGTGTTCTGTGTAGACAAGCTGTAGAACATCGTGCGCGATGCTCTTAGTATGATATTCAGCATATTGCACACAGAACGTTCTCTCCATACACACAACAAGAAATTTATGCAGTTTTTAGCCTAACTGATACGACGTCAACGCGAATGGTCGGAAATACACAGTTTCAGTCCCATAAAGTAGTTTTTTTTATGTTCTTCGTTATGCTGTTGTTCCATCGCAGTACTTTGTCCGTCTTGAGAGTCACAAATAATGATGTCCGAACGGAGTCTATACAATATCGTGTGATTCTCAACTTTTTAGGAAAGATTGGTGCTAATATGCACAAAGTGGCTATCTTTTGCGTTTGATGCAGAAAGCAAAATGAAAACTTAAGTCAGCTACTTGAGCGCTCAGACTGCTTTATACTTTTTGGAGTTTACTCTCTTTACGATCCTTCACTTCTTGATGTTTGAGGACTCCTCTCTCCATACCATCAAACTTTCACAAACTGTATATATTAACTATGAGCTCCGGTTTCGAAATCAAGGCAACAGTGGTAATCAGGATGGAAAATAATGAAAACTCGAGAAACAACAGTAATCCAATTTCTTTCACGACTTAATGTTGATTCCAACCAAATCTAACATTTTGAGATAATTGTCGGGCGAAAAAGCTCGCTTGCGGTCTGTAATCCTTTGAGCAGTTATGGTAAAACAATGAAACCAACCTCACCGGTTCATTGGTCGGTTAGATATCGTCCCAATATATGATTTGATTGTTGTGAAATGAGAACTGACGTGATTTTGGCTGAGATTCAGCAATAGACAGATTATATCTCTTGTGCTCGACTCACTGATTCTTAAGATCATGAGCGAGCTGCTTCCTCTATTGAATGGAATGATCGGGAATCTTCAGAATTCCTCTCTGTAATGATTCTATAATGTTCCTATTGATATTACGACATCATAGTCAAGAAATACAATGATATTCATAGTGATTCTAGACCCGATGGAATCACACAGAATCATAAGAATCAATCGAATCACACGGAATCAACGGAATTATATAGAATCAATAGAATCAATAGAATCACATGGAATCACATGGCATCACATAGAATCAGTAGAATCACGAAATCACGGAATCAGCTTTTTCCCCCTTGGGTGTGGAAGGGTGTGAGTGTGTGGGTGTGGGTGTCGGTGTGGGTGTGCGTGTGGCTGTGTGGGTGTGTGGGTGTGGGCGTGGGTGTCAGGTGTCGGTGTGGGTGTGGGTGTGGGTGTGTGAGTGTGGAGTGTGGATGTGGGTGGGTGTGGATGTTGGTGTGTGGGTGCCGACGTTTCTTTCATTAGCACTCACACCCACCCACCCACACCCACACCCCACACCCACACCCCACACCCACACCCACACCCACACCTACACCCACACCTACACCCACACCCACACCCTACACCCACACCCACACCCACACTCCACCCACACCCACACCCACACCCACACCCACACCCACACCCACCCAC
>CAJNOP010000548.1:0-17482 GCA_905250075.1 Rotaria sp. Silwood1
TTTTAGTGTCTTAAACGTATACATTTTGGTAAATTAGCTTATCGTTGTCAAACATGTAATGCTCTATGTCATACAGGTTGTAAAGAAAATTGTACAACATTATGTTTACCAAATATTAAAACACCAAATCGTGGTGCTGTATCAAAATTTAGTCCACGTGAAACAAATCAATTACAAATACCGGCTTTACTTGTACATTGTATTAATGAAATTGAACAACGTGGTTTACAAGAAATTGGAATTTATCGATTGAATGTGTACGTTATTTTATTAGATATATATATATTTAAATTTGACAGTCATATTTCACAAAAAAAATAAAAAAGTATTAAGTACTGAATGTAACAATTCCTATTGTTTTTACATTATACTACATGTATATTTTGTTCGTACAAACCATGTAAGATTAAAATATGAAACATAGTCTATCTGTTTTGAGATTGAAATAACATCAAAAAGTATCTCATATATTATAACAAAAATGTTTTTTGTTTTTTTCTATGAGAGAACGGATTCAAATTTTGCTGAGTCAATTAATGCTATGTAGTAATGATTTATTTCTTCGTGATGGAATGTGAGATGAGTGCAGTCTTTTGTAAATACTCTTTAATTGATTCTTGAAAACAAAAAAAGTCAATAACTTCAATTGATAAGATCTATTATATGAATTAAGTAAATAATGGAATCAATCATACTATCTATTAATAAAGTCAATATTCTCATATACTTTCTATTCATTACGAATATAATAAAAATTCAATGTAAATATTAATAAACAATATTTCATTTTATTAATGACCTTATTCTTCGAAATAAAGTAATCAATGAATTATTTACCCAATAGTCTATTATAAAAACTCAATCAATTTTAAAAATTTTTGGTTTTGTTTTAGTGTTGAAAGTCAAGTAAAAGAATTAAAAGAACGAATACTTAAATCACGTACAGGTTTATTTGATTTATCACATTATAATGATATACATTTAATTTGTGGTGTTGTTAAAGATTTTCTTCGTTCATTATCTGAATCATTATTAACAGATACATTATGGAAATCATTTTCTAATGTTATTGATGAAGAATCTTATTTAATAAAACAACAAAAATTTGATTTACTTATTCAACAATTACCAAAACCAAATCGTGATACATTAGCATTTATTATTCTTCATTTACAACGTGTTTCTACATCACCACTTTGTCGAATGCCTATAATTAATTTAAGTCGAACAATGGTAAAATTTATGTTTTAAATAAATAAAAAAATCGAATGTTTTCTTTTTTTTTTAAGGGTCCAGCTGTTATTGGTTATTCATCAAAACATATATCAAATATTGATCTTGTTGGTGAAACATATCAACAAACAAGAATTCTTGAATTTTTTCTTAATATGCCATCGAATTATTGGAGTAAATTTCTTGAAACTAATATAACATCAACATCAATGAATAAACAACAAATTGGTACACCTATTCTCATTCGTGAACATTATTATCAAACTACACCTAAAATAAATTATCCAACTCCGTCAAATACATTTTTTTCTCCAATTTAAATTAATTTTAATCTATTTTATAATATTTGATTGAATTCATCTTATTAAGTATTTTTTTTTCTTCTTCTTTCTTATCGATATGTTTGTTGAACTACAAAATAAAATAAACTAACGAATTATATTGCAATAAAACTTAATAGAAATATATATTTCAATTTAAAAACTTTAAACAGAAACATTCCGTTACTGATCAAACTGTAAAAATCATATTCATATTCAGTATATATATATATATATATATCATTCAACACTATAGTGAATACGAAACAACAAAATTAATGTATAGTTCTTATATGATTATAGTTTTGTTGTTCATACTTGTGTTTCATTATCATAATGATGAATTTCAAAAAAAAAAAACAAAATCATGCTTATTAGTCAATTTTTTTATTAGTATAGAATATCAATGTAATTGTTAAAACATATATAATATAGTAATGAAATAGAATTAAAATTTTTAAATAGAAATATTAAATATATGAAAGATACTACAGGCAATAAAAATTTAATAACATGATAATATTATGTCCTGTAGCTTATTTACTTTCTTTAAAGTTTTGTTAATATCATCTCTATTATTAAAATAATGATTATACATTTTTCTTCTTTCTTTTTCTATAATTAAACAAATATTAATTATAATGACAATGAAAACAATCAATTGTTAAAACAATAGTAATAAAAGAATAGAATATACAGTGATATAATAGCAAATATAAAGTGATAGCAATGATCGATCCATCACTCTTCTACACGGATGTTTTTTCTTCTTTTTTTTTTTTGTTTCCTTTATCTTTCTCTCTAGTTTTTTTCCTTTTAGTTTGTATTCATAACTTACTAGTATTGGTTATTTAACATATTTGTCAGCACTAGTACATCTTTATTATCAAATATGACTCTCTTCTGTGTGTCAATAAGTAATAGGTCGCTTTCCTTATTATGATTGTTCTATGTCATTCATGAAAAAAAAAAGACAGTCAAAACATCAACGTTATCATAACAGATAAAAAAAACGACATAATCCTCCGTTTTTTTTTTTTCATTTCCTGTTTATCTTCCTGTTTTTCTTTCTCTTATGAGTAGAATCTACTAGTTGATTGATGACATTCAAATCTGACTCGAGTAAAGACGTAGTGATTGAAAAAGCATCGAGAAATGATAGTTCATTAGAAATTCATATTCAGAACAACTAAGAATTATTACTATCTCGTATTGTTTTTTTTTATTTTTAGATAATAATAAGAAAAATAATATTTTTCATCATATAGCAATGAAATATTGATGATATTTAGATATATTTATTAATTTCATTAATAAACATAAACATACAAAAAGAAAACAATATGGATAAATCAACTCATGACAAATTCCTACGATCAAAAATTGATATTATAATTGAACAAAAGGTAATTTATTATATATTTAATTATTCTTGTTTTTTGAAATAATAATTTCTAATAAAACATATTGAAATATTCAAGTTATTTTAACTTCACTTTTTTTTTGTTAGTTATAAATAGACTTCGAAAGGATTTATTTCTTTGAATCTTCATTATATTATGTTTTAAATGCATGACTGAATATCTTGAGGTTGTCCTAGCGATGATTAAATAAAATCTTAGAACAAAATTCTTTTGTATTTGAAGTTTTTGTCTATGATCATAACACTTAGTAAAATAAACAGTCAAGAAAGTGAATTCTTTTTTTTTTAGCATTTCTATGTCTCATTGAAATCTTTTTATAATCAAAAGATGTAATCAAATCGATTAGGACATCTGAAGAGATTTTGTCTTTTAGTAAAAACTCTTTATTATGTATATATAATTGTCTGAAAGCTACAAACTCTACCATTGGGATAATTGATAACCTTAAGACGTAAGAATCAATTTGTATAGATATAAACCATCTTCACAATCATGTATTACTTTCTATCAGATATATTAATAAAATTATACTCAAGAGGAAATCAAGGATGTTTAAATACTAAATTATCTTGACATTTGTCGGAAACTTCTTAATCATTAATTATAAAATAAAATACTTTTTTTTTTTTTATTTCCTGAGTTTTTATGAACTCATTAAAGTTCAAATATGCATAAAAAATTTTTCTTGTGTAAGAAGATCTCGATTTTTTTTTTGTTGTTTGGATAAGAACAAAAAAAAAGAAAGAAAGTCCAATATCATCTGTTCTGGTAAATAAGAATGACATTTTCTTCATAATAAATAATTTTTTGTTCGTGCCATATTTATCTGTCTTATAAGTAAATCAACATATATGAAACATCTATCATTAAGATATACATTTAATCTAACTTCTGTTGTTTTCTCTTTGAATTTTATAATCTTTTTTTCATCTTCATTATATCGAAATTATAAGACTTGTCAATTATGAATATTAAAAATAAAATTGAAATAGAAATATAATCTTGGATTAAAAACTATATATATATATATGCCTTCTAAGTATAGATTTTTTTTGTTGTCTAACTACGTAAATTTATGAGCATATGCATTGCCCGTAAGTAATCATCCCCCGTTTTTTTTCTGCCTTTTTAATATTTCTCATTACAAAAACTGTTTTTTTCATTTTATTCCGTTTTTTTTCAACATTGTCTTCGATTTTTTTTTTCTTCTCGTATCGGATATCATTTGAGCTCGAACAAACAAGCGAATAACGGCATAAGCATCACTATTCATGTTGAATTGTGCTAAGAGGCACGCAATAGTTTAAAGAGAAGAAAAGAAAAAAAGAAAATAGAGAACTATTAGAGCTATAGATGCATATAAGATTTTCTTCCTTCACTCTCTTTTATCGTTCTATTCATCAGTGTTTCAGGCAAGAACATAAGCAAGAATGACAACGTGTACTGAGCCGTTCGAATAAATTTCAACAAGCTTATAGAACAACCCACGCCGCGCCCCTCTCGCATAATTTTTCTTCTTTTTTTTTTGACACACCACCATATACATTTATGCATTTTTATGATTAAGTCATACAAGCGAAAAAAAAGAAAAAAATTTGCAGACATAGATAACATAAGTACGAGAATGTTAGAACATGACTATTTGTATATATGTTGTGTATCAGATTGCGTAGTTACTTCATGAAATATATCTTCACATACGTTTTCAATGACTTTATTTCATCATCTTTGTTTCGTCTCTTATCGTTGTCATATTATAAAGCTGCTTTCTTTTTTTTTTTTTTTTTTTTTCTTCTCTCGATAAAGCGAGAATCTCATTCCAATCACAACACGCTCTCTTGCATCTTTGTCTATATATATAATCACGCTCACCTTTTTTTTTCACTTTTGTCAATAGACATTCACTGTTTCACTAGTAAAAAAAAAAAGAAAGAAATACATTGCTCTTTTTATATATATACATATAAGTTTCAATTCTTATTCGTATTCTAATCGAATATTATGGACGATACTGAGCGAGCAGGATTAATTGCAAAACTTGCAAATGTTCAACCAATTCAAGTGAGTTACTTCAATATTATTATTAGATTTCATTTCTCTAAACATACTTCTTCACATTTATTGTATAGATCGATAAAATAAGATGACATTTTGAGAAGATTTAAGTAAATATTTTCATAGGCAACTATATGCTTAATATTATAAATTATATTTATATGATGAAAAATAATATTAATATAATAAATGCAGAATAACAAGAATAGTATTTTAATATTCTAAAAATGTAAATGAAAATCATTTATCATTTCACATCATTAAAAATATAAGTGTGTATGATTTAATCATTTAAAATAATGTTCTAAATATTTCTAAGTTTTAAAACGAACAACAAAAATTTACTCATCCGTTTATTTTTTTTTTTTTTATTTGTTATATATATCTTTGTGCTTCTAAATATAAATAGCAAAAGTCATTATCAATTGTAAAGAAAGATAAACGAAAAAGAAACCTTCACCTTCTCATATTTGTTACAATAAACTATATTAAAAAAAAAAATGAATTCTATTGAAATTATTTATTTATAAAAAATATAAACGAAAATTTATTTAAGAAGATTTTCAATATTTTTCTTGATTTTATCATAGTCTTTATTTAGAAACATGTAATTCGATCAAATAAACTTGGCCTTGATTATACTGTATGGATTCAAGTAAGTTAAATAATTATTTATTAATATATAATGATAATTATTTTTATTATATTAGGATGAAACCGGCAATAATTCAAAATGCTATGTTATGACTCTACATGATCTTGGTTGTAGTCGTAAGATAAATGAATTAATTTATTTTTGTTTGATAATGATTATTTATTTTGCGGTATAGATTCGATTTTTACTGAATTTGTTTCTCAACCGGAAATGCGTCCACTGTAAATAAACTTATAAATATGGTAATAATCATTTTTTTAATGGATTTTCTTGTTTTTCTAGTAAACAACGAATTGTTTGGTTACATGTTGATTTACCTGGTCAAGAAGATGATGCAAATGTTTTAAATATTGAGTAAATTTTTATAATTTTTAAAGTTTTAATTTTAATATTTGTTATTAAACTATTTGAAGAAGATATCCAAGTTTAGATGATATTGCAAATGAATTAATAAATATTCTTGATCAATTAAATATTCAACAAACAGTTATATTGGGTGAAGGTGCTGGAGCTAATATTGGATGTCGTTTTGCTATTGAACATCCATCACGTGTTCATGGTCTTGTACTTGTTCATCCAACAGGTACAACAGCTGGTTTTATGGAAATGATGAAAGATAAACTTAATAATTGGAAATTAATCAATAAAGGAATGAATCCAGATGCTGAAGCTTATCTTATATGGCATCGATTTGGACGCGTATGTTTACTATTAATCGATTTTGTTATCATTATCTATTATATTCGATTCTCATTATTTTTGTTATAGGATGCAGCTAAGGTATGTCACATTAGTGATTATTTATTTTTTTGATAGTCTCTAATAATTATTCACATAAGATGTTTTTTCTTTTATTTTTTGTACTTAAAGATTAATATGAATATTTCAGTTCAGATATTATTGCCCGCATCAATGAAGAATAAATTATTAAACATCCTAATCTACATAGGAATATAAGAGTCATCTATTGTAAAAAAAAAAAATTTCTCACAGAACTTAATCAGTCATATGAATCAGATGAAAGCGTTAATGCATATATAAATCATGTAAAATAACATGTTATATATGTCATTTTAATAACATCTGACTAGCTGATTAAAAAGAAAAGATGCATGTCTAGAGACGTTCGTGTTATGGATTTTTGTTTAGTCTTAGTTGAGAAAACAAAAAAAAAAATAATTTCCGAAATATTATACACTTTTATTACTTATTTAGTCAATGAATATTAATTTTTTTTTTTTCTTGTATGAATTATGTTTTTTGTGATGACAAAGATCATTCTAGTAATTTTTCAATATTTTAGATTTTGAATTAATATGATTTGAAACTTATAAATCAATATTGAATAAAGAAAATTATTTTTCTTTGATACAAACAAAACAAATTCATTTCCTTTGAAGGAACTATGCGCCATATGTAATCGAAGATTCTCTTTCATAAAATGATTTCTCACTAGTTTGGAAATTTTATGAGGATATTTAGATCAAGATGTGCTTAGTTTTCAAGGTTTTGATCTAAAAAATCGCTTTTGAGATTATTTTAGTTTGTCTTACAACATAGAACTATTTGCTATGATTTCGAAAACTCATAGTGAAAGTATATAAATCACTTTTGAGTCAAGACTATGTACATTATTTAGACTCCAATATACTTTGAATATCTTGAAAATAATTTTTTTGATCTTACCGTAATTTTCCTCAGAGGATATTGATTTTCGAATTTCAACTTAAAACTTTTCATAGGGATAGACTTTAATCAGAATAGGTTTTTTGTAGACAGTCAATGATGGTTTAATCGAGCTGAAATCCATCTTTTTCCATTCTGTTGAAAGAAAAATATTTTCATTTTGCAAAAAACTCACGACACTTTACAATGTCAGCGTACTTCGAACCATCATTGGATACAGCTGTGGTAAAAATGTGTCTTTTTTCAACTGGTAGATTCAATGTTCTTATATATTAGAATGGAAACAAATAAAAACAACTTGTTCTTAAGAAGATCACGACATTGCAGTAGAAAATACTGTATACAAATTCTTTCGAAGATATTGATAGCTTACTTGATTCTACATTATGTAGATAATCTCGAATCAAAAGTGATTTATATTACTTTCAAGTGAAGAAGAGTTAATAAATAAATATAATGAAAAACGTTATAATTTAAAAATGAAAAAAAAGACTTTGTTTTTTTTTTATTATTATTGAATTAGGGTTATATTGATTCACAATTAACTGAATCAAATGTTCGTGAATTTTCCGAAAAACTTTATCAAAAACGAACACCAAAAAATTTAGCTCTATTTTTGGATGCTTTTCTTAAGTATGTAGTAGAAATTACAAAATTTAGTTTTTTAATTAAATTTATGCTATTTCTTTCTTTCTTATAGTCGAACAAATCTTGTTGATAAATTGGACAAATTAACGTAAATTATTTAAACAGAAAACCAAAAAAAACAAATATATATATATATAATTGTAATTTTGTTTTGTTTTACTTTTTAATAGTGTTGATTGTCTAGTTGCTGTTGGTAAAAAAAGTTCTGTATTACATACAACAGAAAAATTCCATGAACGACTACGTACTTCACGTGATAATCCACAAAAAATGGTAAATTCACCATTACTGATTATAGATAATGTTGGCGATATACTTGGCGAAGCAGTAAGATTAAAAAAAACAATAATAACAACATAAGACAATTACTTTGTTTTTTATTTAGCCTGATGTTTTAGCTAAATCAATGCAATTCTTTTTACAAGGAATCGGTTTATGTATATATATATACCAAGTTTTTTTGTTTCTCCTTTTAAAATTTATTAAATTTTTTTTTTTTTTATTTTTATTATTTAGTATCTGGTTTACCAATGGAAGCAGGTTTAGTTGGTTTAGGACGTTTATCACGTTCGATGTCAATGGAAGATGCTGATCGTCCAAGACGAGCTTCTGGAGTTTATGCATCATCACCTGGTACAGCTTCACCACCACTTGTTGGTTCACCACCAAAATAGTCATCATTATCAATATTATTAAACATATATTTACCTTATTTCATTTTTCTTCTTCTTCTTGGTACATTATTTGAGTATAGAATGAGAGTTTTCTTTTGTTTTTGTCTTGTGGGTAGTATATGTGACTTTATATGTGTCCATGTTATGTCAAATGAGAGTTTATGTGATTATGTACGATTTCAATTGAATGACTTTGTGTTTGTCTTATATTATAGTGTTTGTTTTTTGGTTCTATTTACCAGGAAAAATCTAGAAAGTGTAAGCAATGCTTCGGTGCACTACTTATAGAATATAGAAATAAAGGTTTTTGTTTCTTTTTTATTTAAATAAGTAATCAATGATCTGTACTGAAAACAGTTCATCTGAAATGAAGTTTTCTTTCAAATAATGTTATCTCACTTTGTCGATAGAAACAATCGAAATTGAAACCTGTTTATATTTGTACTTATCGACACACGGTAGTATAAATCTATTGTCACCGGAAGCATTCATAACCGAAAACCAATTCGGATTAAATCTGATCAGTTCTATATGGAGACAAAACGGAAATTTGTCTCCACACCCTTCTTTTTATATCTTAAAATCTATTTTTATATATTTAATATGATTAAATTATCTGTTACAAGTGACTACTATGCAATCGAAAAATAAGAAAGATTGATTAATTTACAGATTTGAATTAATACTTTTGTAAAAGTCCTTATAAAATCATTGTGATCATCTTGTTTCTAGTTTAAGCGTAATCTACTATTGATTACTAACATGAACTATGAAATACAAATAATCGGATTAAAGTTTGATATTGAAGAATATTGTTCAATGGTTTGTAAATGAATTTGACAAATATCATATAAACAAAACAATTATTAACTGTTTAGATATCGTGCGAAAACGATATGAAATCATAGTATTGAGAAAAGTTTAATCTTAATTCTTTGAAATTTGTTATTAGGAAAGAATAAATGATGTTTTAATGGTTAAATAAATTTAATATTCTATCTACAGTATAAACATAAAACATTTTTTACTGTAAAACTTATACATTTTTACTTATATTCATAAGATTATTTAATTAAATTTGTAAATAATTAATTTTAATTCTTTGATTTCTCCGTCAACGTAAGAACTTTTTTTTTCTTTGAGTTCAAAGTTTTTCATCTCTTATCTTTTAATTCATTAAATAGAATAAATAATCTTATAGTCTCAGGCAAAGAAAAAAAAAAGATAACATTTTTTTTAATGAATCATATTATATTTTTCTATATGAAAAAATTTATAGTCTCATGAGCCTCGATTCTTTTTTTTTCTAAACATTCAGTGGCTGTTAAAATGCTCGAACCAAGTAGATTTATTTTATGTAATTTATCTTAAAAAAACTCAATGAATTAGAATGATCTGATTTTCGTCTGATTACAACTCAATAGTAGTCAAAAAAGTATCAAATGAATTCAATGGTTTGGTTTAGGTTTTATTAATGATATTATTGTAATATGCCGTTTTTTTTTTCTTTCATCCTTTGAAAATTATTCAACCACTTATTTTTGCAAACAGTTGCATACTCATTCTATATAGTATATTTTATGATTTCATAGAACAACTTATGTTTTGCAAAAGAAGTACCTTTTATCGTTACTTTCTTTTGAGTATAATTTAAAAAAAAAAAAAGGTTTTTTTAACCTATACCGAAGTTTGTTGACCTTTTTTTTATTACATAGTCTGATTCATACATTAAAGAAGATATAATAATTGTTTTAATAACATATATTTATAGGAGATTTTCTTCTTTTTTCTCACAAATATCTTATATTTGAAATTAAAACTAATTATATCAATTAAATTATATATATATATTCTTGTTTTAAATATTATTCTCTATTTACATAGAGATATGACGCACAAATATTAACTATTTAGTAAGACCTGGACTTTGCCTGTGACTGAGGATTATGAAAAGAATCTATAAAATGACATAATTGATTTTACATTCAAATGTAAGAGTTTTATATAGAAAAATAATATTTCTGACAAATCTATTATGTTAAAAACAATTTTTGTAGATTTTATTTAACACTTGAATGAAACCATAAAAGAATGTCTATCGATAATTGATTTATACATAGAAGATAATGAACATAATTCTTCAACAGCAGATGTACCATAATGAATTACACTAGAATATTTTCATTTATCTATTCATATGGTCTTTTAGAGAATAAGACTTTGCAATTAAACTTTAATTTAAAAAGTTTTTGCAAAAATCAAAATAATGAATGCTTTTAATTGGTTGTTAATTCATCGGAGAAAAAAACTTGAATATTCGAAATTAAGTCAACCAGATAGAGAAGAAAATTTTCTATTTCCTGATATAAATTGTTTTTTTTTTTAAAGATTTATTTTAATATAACTGTTTACTTTTGAAAAATACGAGCAACAATGCGTTGTAATCAAAACATATGTTGCTATGATAGTTCTACTATTTGACAATAGCTAATAAGGATTATAGAAATCTAAATATTTGTCAGATATGGAATGTGTGGATGTAGAGACGTATGTCTTCTTTGTTCTTCTATTTTCACACTCTTATTATCAAGTAAATAATAACTTATACATTTTTCAAGTTTTGAATAAGTCAGTATGTTTATCTAAGTTTATCATATAATTTTCAGTATTCTTCATATCGATATATCAAATTGGTTAAACATTATATGAAAACAAAAAAACCATTTGTCAAGTTTTTCCCTGGGAATTTCCATTTATAGTAATATAAAAAAATAACATGATTTTCAAGACCATACTTGAAGAAAAACTACTCTTTACATAGAGCATAATTTATTCTATTAAATCATATATTATAAAGAATATGTCAACTAAGAACAGACATATAATTACCTAGAAAAATAAGTGGAGAGAGAGAGAGCATGCTAAGATTGAATCATCAAAAGATCATTTTAATACTAACTGTATATGTGTAAGAGAGAAATATCATTCAGATGAGAAAATATATGAAGGTAAAGATAAGGAAAAAACAATAAAGAAACATATACAGGTACAGGATGCCTCACAAATAACTAGACGATGAAAAAATATCAACATCTGCAATCTGCTTTAATCAATCTAGCTGTTTTCTCTTTCACGATAGAGAATTTTGCAAAATTTTTATTCATAACAAAATTGTCATATAGATACTATTTTGAATTAAGTAGTACTCTATTAAACTCAATAAAGAAATATTCTATCAGTCAAAAGTATTGCATTCATTCTTAGAACTAAACATATGAAATTATTAGTTTATATACCCCACATTAAAAAATCTAGGTCAATGAAACCAATTTGTATCTTGTTTGTTTGAGTTCAATAGAAGTTATAATTTATAATAACCTTTCTCATAATGAGTTCTATAACTAAAGAAGAGAAGACCATAGTAATTCTATAATTCTATCATTATGTAAATCTTTGAATGCCACTAATTACACTAGAAATTTCATTGAGTGCTATCTCAGTATTCAAAACGTGCCAATCTTTAATTTGATGATAGGGTTGATTAGTTCGTAAGTTGTTTTTCTTATTAAGTTATAGAACTCATTATTTTACGGTCATTACATATGTTTAAAAAAATTTTAAATGCATAACTTGACATCCTAATCATTAAAGATAGCTGAAAAAATTAAATGTTGTTATCGACAAATTATTTATGAACTACCTTATGTGTTATGTAATACACAAAGTATAAAAGAAAACAACGTATTATATAAGTGAATTATCAGAAGAAAAGAAAAACATCATTAGCTGCTTATGTCTTTTGGTGTCATATGTCATGATGAATTAATTAAACGAACATGCAATGATTATATATACACAATATATTCATCATTAAATCTACATGTATATAATTATTTTTCAATCTTTTTGTTTTAACTACTCTGTCGTTTCTATATTGAAAACAAACAACAGAAGCCAAATTTTATAAGAAATATCGTTTATTAGAATTTTTAAATAAAATAAAATTTGAAAATTATTGAATTTTATTCTTTCATGAAGAATTTAAAAAAAATTATTATTAATTCGATCATTCTGAATATAGTTCTTTGAAAAAATAAATGTAAGTTGAATTGTATTAAAGTATTTATCAGTATACAAAAAGAAAAACACATTATTACTTCTATATATTAATAGATTTCTATTCTATTTTTACAGGAGAAAGAAATTTTTTTTCTTTTTCTTTTATCATAGATGTGAAAAAGCTTGAGCATGTGCGTCATTAATTTTTCACCGTTGTTATGTCGAGAGCATAGTGTTGTCATCCTCGAGTGACGCAGGCAGACCTATATACACATCTGAAACTAAGAGAAAAGAAAGAAATGATGGAAAAGTGAGACATATGATAAACTCACCATTAATTCTTACAGTAACGGCTCAGAGTAATATGACAGATCGTGTCCGACGCATAAAGCGTTACAGATAGAAATAAAGAAAAAAAAAAAAGAAGTCTGCACCTCTTCATTTTTCTATATGTCATTCTATTTTTTCTTTTTTTTTTTTTTTTTTTTTTTTTTTGTTATATAAAAGACAAAAACGTCGTTCTTGTTCTAGCAACATTTTAGAGCTGTTCTTCATCTTCTATTCTTTCTTTGAAAAGTAGAAAGCACGTATGTTGTTGTCGTGCATTTTATTCACATAAGCAATGTGCCGTTGTTAATCGTTCTAATTGCTCAAGACTACTAAATGTACTGATCTTTTCTGCTTTTACTCATTACTGAGAAATACGATCTTCAAGTTAAACATGATGCACAGTGTGATTCGTCGTTCACCAAGGTAAATGTATTAAAGAAGAAAAAAAAAAGAAGTTGTAGCGAATATAAATCTCATTATTGATATAAAATAAAATCGATAGGTAAAAAAGAAAAAAAGAATTATTCATACATTTATTTAGTATAATATCATCAACAGTGGCTGATCCATCAAAAGTAACTGTGCGTATTGAAAGCGCATCAGCAAGTGATTTAAATGTTCAAGATGTTGTTACAACATCATCATCATCTGATGATGATGATTTACAACAACAACAAAGACAACAAAATAATAATGATCGTTTTAATTATCGTATTTCATCTGCAAATAATCGTCGACATACACCATCAATAGGAATTAATAATAATAATAATAATTCTTCTTCTAAACGACAACGTCCTAGCCGTTTAACAACTGATGTAACAAGTTCGACACGTATATCACAAAATCGACCAATAACTGCTGTTTCATTACCAGCTAAACCATCAGCATATGACAATGAATGGGATCTTGATTCTGCACGTGTATTAGTATCATCTGTTCAACGACGAAATCCTTCATGTCCATTAATATCACCAACAAATGTACGTGCACCACCTTCATCACAATCTATATTTACACATCAACTTGTTCCAACTGTATTTACAACTACTTCCGAATGTCTCGGTAGAAAGAATTACAAATAAAAAAAAACAAAAAATATTATTTCATTTTAAATTTAGGTAAAGATTTACGTCCACAACCACGTCGTGATATACCAAGACGTGCACAATCATTAGCTAAATCAGCAACAATTGATAATAATTCAATATCATCAACAACATCAATTGTTTTTCTTACACATGATATATTATTAGGTTCCATACGTGCATTACAAAATGAAAGACAATTATGTAAATTATCTATTGATTATCTTATTGATGCAACTAATATGAGACCTGATGAATTAGCACGTAAAGCAAATGTTGGTGCTCGTCTTCAATGTCATTGTGGTCATACACATTCACGTTGTACATTAACACTTGAATTTGATCAATTATTTCTCCCAACAACATCATCATCATCATCATCATCATTGACAACAATAACAACAACAACAATAGATTATAATAATTTAAATAATAATAAAATACGTGAATTAACTCGTTTACAATTAAGTCAACTATTTTCAGCTGTTAATGGTTTTATATATAAATCTCAACAAGAAGGTAAACGTATACTTATATATGGTTTTGAATTAACACCTAATTCACCATTAGCTGTTATTGCTATACAATATTTAATGTTAAATGATGAACAATTATCATTAAATGAAGCAACAAATCGTATACATCGTTTATTTCCTATTATACCAATACAACATCAAGAATATCCAATAATGGAAAAACGTTTTCAAGATTATTTAAAACAATTAGATAGAAAAAAATTTTCAAAAAATTTTAATATTAATAATATTATGAATGAATACAGTACAAATAATGGAAATGAAAATCGACAAATATCACATGATTTTTCATCAAATTCATCTGAAACAACAACAAATAATACACCAGTGACATCATGGACAACAATTCCAATGTCTTTTGCTAATGATACAACAAATTCATCTCATCATGTATTTTCTGCACGTTCAGCATGGGACAGTTAAAAGAAAAAAAAAAATGAAAATATCTCTCTTGTAATAAAAATATTATTTTGTTAATTATAAAACAAAAAAAAAAAAAAAACAAATTTTGAAAATTATCATTTCTTGATTTTGTTTTTTTGTTTTTCTTCTTCTTGTGAGAAATACTCAAACTAATTAAGTTACCTACATAAAACTTATCATATATGAAGTTATTCTACTACGATAAATTCTAATTAGAACCTTCATAATTCTTAGTAACTCTTTTCTTGACATGTTCCATATGTTAATATAAAACAAAAAAAAACATGAATTATTACACATTTTGAATAAAATAAAATAAAATGATAAAAGATTATATAATCGAATATTTTATAATTTCTTCTACAAAATATATCAAAAAAAAGAAAAAATGAATTCATTCAAAATTAAAAGAAAATATTAATAACTTCAAATGTTTCCTATTGCAAAATTCATATATTCATAGTTGTTATTTTCATATACAATCAATCTTTTATATAGCCTCTTAGAGTTTGACATAGATTATACTATCAAAAGCATGACTAGTAAATATTGCATTTGTTAAATATGTTTATTTATATTTAGATACAAAAAACAAAATTAATAAGAAAAAAAATATTAAATATTTTTTATTTTTCATTTAGAGATTTTTTTTTACTAAATCATGATTATCATTTATAATAAATGACTAGAAAAGAACATATTAAATTTGATACCATTTATTTATTAACAATTAATTAAGTTTGGTAAAAAAAAAAAAAAAGTTTAATATTACTGAAGCTTTTTCAGTAATGAATTATATGAAGATTTAAGATCTGTACGAATAAATAATAAACATACTTTATTTAAAATTTTAATTAAAAAATATTTAATATGTCCTATAAGAACATTTTTCTTTAGTTACATATTAATAGAAGATACTCATAAAAGAAGTTAGTTCATCTGACAAAAAAAAAAGAATAATATTTCAATAAGGATCAGTTAATTTACTGATGTTTCATATAATTTTAGGATGAAATCTGTATCAAATACATATATATATCTAATATAATAAAATAATTTTTATTATAAATGAAAAATTTTGACTATAATAGTCTTTATTACTTTATGAACTTCATGCTGTTACTAATGTAAAGTTCAAGATAAAAATAAGATATTAATTATAATGTATCATGATCCTTAATCATAAAAGGAATAACACTTATACTCATCAATGACATGCACAAAGTACAAGAACAAAATTTATCGTACGTACTCAAGGTTATAAATTTTATAGAAACAATTTAAGTTGAGAACATATCAAAATATACATTCTTCAAATATATGTCAATCTTTACAGATCTTGATTTTCATTCTTAATGTTTTATTCTCGAATGAAAAATTCCAATATGAAATAGGTATGATCGCAAAAAAAAATCATATAGAGAAAAATATGATAATTAGAGGAAATAATAAATCCTTACTTATTATCTTTATACATAGAAATAGTAGGCACTCTTCGTTTAGGTCGATTTTTCTCCCTCAATGATCATAACACTGAGTCATATAATACAGCAATCAGTTGTTTATAGACTTATACAGATGCTATATTCATCGTCTAGGATTAATAAACAAAATCATTGCAGAAAAATTCATAGAACATTCGATGAAAAATATGCTATAGTATAGTTCAAAATGAACATAGAGAGAAAGTGATAGAAAAGTCAAGAATTATCATACATATTTACTATTATCTTCGTATATCATATTGACTTTATGATTTTTTTTGTCAAATAAAATAAAATATGATATAAACAATATAATTCATTTTGTTTTGATAAAAAGATTGAATGGATATGTGATGTGAATGAATTCTCTTTTCTTTTTATATATATTATTTGATATTAAACCATTTCATTTAAATTTAATGTCTGAACAAATATTTTATCAAGATATAAAATGTCACCGGAGTTTGTTTTTGTTCAATAATAATTAATATTAATTAAATCAAAAAAGAGAATTTACTCATGTCAAACTAGGAATGAAATGCTAGCGATGCACTGATTTTACTTACAGCTTTGCACTAGCTTAAACATGCACATATAGACTAATGATGAAAATAGCTGAATTCTATAGAAACAGACTAATAGTTTTTGTAGTCTGAGAGCTTGAATCTATAGAAGCTTTATCGAAATTCCCAAGTTCAATTTTATCGTTCTTATACCAGTACAACGTTGTACTTCAAACAGTTGCCCCGTGGAAGTGAGTGTGGATGAAGAGAATATCCACATCCAAATCAGAAAAAGTAAATTTTATTGGTACACACCAACATGTATCCGAAAGATTTTCTTTGTCCAAAAATGAATCAACAGCTT
>CAJNOP010000548.1:17582-37143 GCA_905250075.1 Rotaria sp. Silwood1
CCCACACCCACACCCACCCACACCCCACACCCACACTCACACCCTTGAGTTGACACAAGTTCCCTTCATAAGATGTACGTTTTTTTTGTCAGACATTGATAATGCTTTTTGCTCGGTTAATCTGCCCCCCTCATGAATACTACATTCGAAATAAGAAATAAAATTTACTTAAATGCGACATATTAAAGTATAATGCAATTGATGCGTATGCTCTTGGTTGGTCTTTTTCTTTTCGGTTACTCATAAGATACAGAATAACGAAATTCATTTTTTTTTGTTGAACTTTTGCAAACATGTTACATTTAACTTTCGTGTTACACCTTGTCATATATCACTCTGGGTTTTTTCGTTCCTATTCTTTTATGCAATGCCTTCTTTCATGCGCATCATATAGATTTGTCCTACTTTGTATATTCTCTCGTTGTTCGTCACCTAAAAGTTAGTCGTGGTTATTGCTGTGGTTACATGAACCAAACTCACTTTCATAGACTTAGCTGATCTAATCTGTTTTTCTTTTTTCTGCTGTCTCATTCATGATTGACAGATAATATTTTATTTGCATGTGTATATCTAATTAGAAACAGGAATAAATTTGTTAATTATTACACTGCATTCACTTGTAATATTTTTTTTCTAGATTTGCTATGAATAAACGAACATAAACACAATCAAACGACACTATTCATTTGTATGACAAATACAAGAAAAGATAGTTTATAATATTCTAAATATAATATTACTCAACATGAATCGGTAAGCATCGTATTTTTTTTTGTTTTATTATTATTTTTTTCTTATTTTTCAGTTCACCAGGAAACTTGCTTACCTGTTTTTTAAATTTTTCAAATGAAGTCATTTATGAAATATTCGAATATCTCGATTTTTATGATATTGATCAAACTTTTTTAAAACTTAATATTCGATATCATAGTCTTATTAATAATCCAATATTTTATATTAAAATAAATATCTCATCAATGTCTAAAAACGCTTTTGAATCTTATTGTAAACATATTCTTATTCCTTATCAAAATCGTATCCATTCAATCAATTTAGCAAATTTATTTAGTTTTTATTTATTATCGTCACCATTTCGTACTCTATCACGATTTCCTCGACTTGAAATACTTGTTCTTTAAAAAAATTGAATCAAATCACGTCACAAATCTTCTTCCATATTTATCTTCATTACCCAAACTATCATCATTAATTATCATGCCTATCGATTACTTTGATAATGTAAACGTACTTTATAATACAATCTTTCGTTTACTTGCATTAAAATATTTGAGATTATCATTAAACGAACGGTACTCTAATGAACCGTTGTCTATCACCAAGAATCACTACAGTCTTATCGAACATTTCGTTATTGATAGTAATTGTAGTATTGATCATCTCAAAGTATGTTTATCATATCTTCCTCAACTCCGTCGTTTATCATGTAAGAAACTATTGGAATCCTATTATATAGAAACATATTTAGAACATTTTATATTATCTAATATAACACAGCTTTCATTTCAAAGCGAAAATATTAGTTTTGATCAAATTAAATTATTTATTAGAAATCTTTCTCATCAACTTAAAATGTTTCGTTTTTCAACAGAATTTGATATTAGATATTTAAATGCAAATCGATGGCAAGAATTGATTCGAACTCATATGCCATATTTACGTATATTTGATATTGAACTTCAAACTGAATATTACAATAGCAAAGATGATTTTCCTATTTCAATAAATCAATTCATGCCTCCATTTTTGGTATTCAAGGCAATGGCTTTTTACATATGAATATACAAATAATTTAGCAAGATTTTATTCCGTAGAACCATACAGGTAAATTTTACTTAATAAAATACACTGATATTTTATTTTTGATTGCTTTGTTTTTTAAAAGACGAAAACATTACACACTACAAGATGGAATATGTCAGCATACATATACATGTATAAAGACGAATTATATATATTCAGTTGATCATATTTCTATTCGAGATAATTAGAGAAATAGAAAATAATTTAATTTATTTTCCTAATGTTAATGAACTTACACTTTGAAATCATTCTAATGTAACTCTTTATTCAATTCCTACTAAACTTGATCGAACTATACCATTAACAAAACTTTTCAAACTATGTATTAATTATCATCACTTTTGCATTGGTAAATTAATGGAATTATTATATTTTTCACCAATGTTCATATATTAATAATTAATTCAATATCATTAACTAAAATCAGTTCAAGTTCAATATAAGAAACACAAACATTTCAAACAATATGTAATAGAAATAAAATTACAAATTTAATGATTAAAGATACTTCAACATATGAATGTATACTTTTACTTATTAAACTTTGTCCTCAATTAAAACAACTTACAGCTCATATGATTTTGTATCAATTATATCAGATTTATTTTGAAAATTTAAGAAGTTCTATGAACATTTATCTTTGGTATGTTTATTGAATGTAAATAAAGCATTCAAAGGAATGATTATATCAAAATTGCCTAGTAAATGTTTCATAAAGTTTGTTCTGGAAAATTTATATATATAGTACCGAAAAGAAGAATTTTTTCTTGTTGTTTTTCTGTATTAATTATTTTAAAGTAAGCTTAAAATTTATTTTCAATCTATAGTTATACATGTCAAATATCCGATAATAAAATATATTTTGTTTTTACAAAATAAAATTTTCAAACTCATTGAAGACGCTATTGTTCAAACAATGGAATTAGAATGCAATATAGAATAATGCAAAATCGATTAGTAATGATCGTAGTTTCTAAATTATAGAATAAAACAAGTTAATAGATACATGATTAGTTAAGGAAATATTTTAATTGCAAAGTTAAAAATATAATTGTACATCTAGAAATATATCACAAAGTAAAATATAAGACACGATAGCTTATAAACATTTTCATAGAGATCTTGACAATTGGATATCTTTGTAATACCAAATTTTCAAATTAACGATAGGTTTTATAATTTTATTTTCAACTTTGATTCTATAAAGCTGTATTATCCAGGATACAAATCACCGATAGGGTAACTAACAGCGGAACTAGAATCCTGGTTCCTCTCTTATTCTGTGAAAGTTAGTGGATAGCAGTATGAGTATGTGCTTTTTTTTCTCGTTCTCTACTGAAATTTCAAAGAATAAGAATGAAATCTTGATCCATGGTCGTCGAAAAATATTAGCAAATATTATGCAAACATAAAATAAAAAATTAATGTCTTCATCTAAAATCAACTATGTATTTTATTGGAATAAGCAGCTTGAAAGAATGGTTGCGAGATATAATGAACTCTGGAAGAGGATGTGGGTGTGTATGAGTCTGAGTGTAGGCTCTTAGTAAGAGTAGACGAACACGAACATCCACATCCATTTTATATAAATCAATCGATGGATTTTTTAGATAAATTCTATAAAATGAAACTAAAAAGATTGGAATGAGAAAAATTGATTTCCAACAAAATACAAAAAAAATAGAAGTTTTTCATTGATTATCAATAAAAGAATGTAACAAGTTTATATATATTTATATTAATATCTAACTGACTCATGGATTAGTTTAACTCATTATTTAAACTTAATTAATATAATAAATGCTTCTTGATCGATATATAAAATCTAATTAAAATTAATAACTGTCAAAATAAATTAATTATGTTCAAATGACATTGATTGAGATATTTGTGGAACTTACTCTGTGAAAATTTTTCAAACTGTAAGTGACTTAAAAGTGCTTATATTTTCGTGTTTCAAGCTACTTATTTTTGAGTAAGCCGCTCAATATAACTTAGAAATTCGGTTTAGAGAAATCTTGGAAAAATCTGATTATTTAAATTATCTAAAACCGCTGTGAATTTTCGTATATTGAAGTGTTGCCAAGCACGTATTGCCATCATCACTTATCAATGCTTATTCATAAGCATTTTGGAAAAAAAAAACATTTTCTTCAGAAGTTCATCTATCTGTCTTGCTATGCCTTCTGTTGATAGTTTATAAGTATTGAAGGTGTGGGTGTGAATGTGTGTTACTCTTCTTATTATCCAAACTCATACTCACACTCACACCCTAGGCGAATAATAATAATGATCAAAATACTTCTACCATCGTGTATCCCCATCTGACGAGTTCTCTGCCTTGAAAACGTTCATATTGATTATGTCGAGGGATTTTTAAATGAAAATCACTTCCATCTACCTTCTCTCATATGACTACGAATTAATTATGAACAATTAGCAACTGTAACAAACACTTTCACCAATAAAAAAAAACTCGTTTGAATTGTGATAACATTAAAAATATACATATTAATGGAGCAATTGCGTATTCAAAAGATTTCTATTTGTACTTTTCGTTTTTGTAATTGTACGTTTCTCTTGATGTTCGAATAAAGAAAAACAAAAAGTCTGTTTCATCGATTAGTTATAAAGAAAGTACGAAATAATTAGAAAAACTTTTATGAATTTTATCTTATTTTTCTTTTGTGTGTGTCATATATTCCAGTTAATCAGAGAATATTAAAAAAATCAATGAACATGTGTTAGAGAGTGTATTCATCACCATTAACTTTTAATTCGACAAAGAAATCCTTTATAAGCTACTAGTGCGAATTTCTATGAACATCGAAAATGGCGAACTAGAGCATGTCTAGACATTTGAATCGTGATGAATATTATGAAACTAGATACAAAACAAAAAAAGATCAAAAATTTTTTTTCTTAGACATTACAAACGATAGGTACTATACAAGGTAGAAAACATTCCATTGAAAGTATAATTCTGAATAGAAACTTGATTAGAAGTATTTTGAAAAACATTTTTATCGTTTGAATGAACACATTTTTTTAAAAGTTAAACATCTCTAACGCTCTAAACACCAACTGATTATACGTATATGATCGATTGAAAGTTTTGTGGATTGAGAATCGGTATAATATACTGAAAAAATAATGAAAAACCATATTGATAGAGTAGAGAGAAAAAACAAATAATGAATTTTAATCAAAATCTCAAATAATGCATTTTAAATTATATAATTAATAACTGCACCTGAACTTGTATACGTAGTAAATTAATTTTGTGGGTGTGAGTGTAGAGATCACTCTACTTAAACAACATTCATATCAATATCCTCACAGACATCACTATCATATCCACATCCACCCTCGAACTTGTTCTGTGATATATTCAGGCTCTTGAACTGCAGTAAATATATATGAAATGAGCTAAACATATATTTTGATTAGTTGTAACGAACTGTTTATTTCACCAGTAAGTCTTTTTTACTTTGTTTGACTTCTTTGAATAAAATCTTAGTATGGACTGAGTTCCTTACTTTTGACTACCAAACTTCCAAGCAACTAAAACAATGAAACCATATTCACTTTGATATCAAGCTATTATCATGTCATCGACTGTTGAACACCATTCTCTCACCAATGCAATGAATTACATCATCAACCTGGTTAATTTCAACGTTAATCACGAATCATATTATGCTGTACGATTATGCAGCAATGTTTGGTTTATATTTAGCGTTAAAATTCGTAGAAAAATCGAAGCTAGATGTGCGCTATTGAGAGAAAACCTAATACGCATTAAAAAAACATTCATGTGTTGTAGTCTATATCTTTCTTTTTCATTACTCACAATGTATTGTTGCTCGCGATGGCACAATATTGACTGATATACTTATACTGGTTATACGAAGAATATGGTGCGTTTTTTTTGTTAACAGTGGCGAGAATCTTAATCATTATCGTCGCTCTTTTTGCTATTTGCACAGTAGAGTATATATGATCGTCACCGCTGCATCAATATTTACTGTAGATTTTTTTTCTCTCTCTGGCACGTCTCCTTAAAACAACAAGAAGACAAATAACATGATTCATTGAATATAAATGAGTGAATAAAAGTTAGTTATTGGCTCTTATCACATGCATATGTAGAGGAGTCGTGTGCTCAACATAGCCATTAATCTCTACACATCATGCCTAGCGGTACGTTAGAAGTAGTCATTGCAGAAGGACGTCGTCTAAAGGATCAAGATACATTTGGTAAAAACGATGCCTATGTAGAAGTTTACTTAGATAAAAAGCACAAACAACGGACCACCACCGTTTCAAATACTAATAATCCCATTTGGAACGAACGATTCAATTTCAATATTCATGGTGGTGATGGTACAATTCATTTTGATATCTATGTGAACGATGGCGACCATAAAGATCCAATAGGCAAGTGCAAGGTTAAAGTGAAATATGTCGTCGATAATGGACATTATGACGAATGGGTAAAACTACCAGCCACGTGTGAATTGTCATCGCATGGTGAAATTCATATCATCATGAAATTTGAAGTGATTTATGTTCGAAAAAAATTTTATCTTCTCTACTCATTGTTTTTCCTTTATTGTAGTCATCCCACTCAACACAATCAGAAACAGGATGCTCGTCGCACTTGCCTCTAATAGCTACATGTTGTATGACTAATTGTTTGCCTACTGCTCGTTGAACAATTCATTTCGACTTTTTATTTCGAACTCGAATGAGGGAAGAAAAAAAATAATGCAACAATAAATAGAATAAAAAACTGCTGCAGATAACTTCTTTTTTTTTAAACTTAAAATAAAGACATTCAAGCTTTTGTGTTCTATTCTAAACACATTGTCGAGAATGACAATATGAGAGAAAAGATAAGAATCAAAGGAAAAAAGAAGCAGACAAAACAAAAAAAAAAGCAAAAGATACAACAAACATCAAATCATTTGATAAGACAAAAAATAAGAGACAACAAAATCGGGAACTTGAATGAGTTTTTCTTTGAATGACTACATGTGGGAAAAAATAGTGAGACAGAACGAAATACAATTGTGGAGAGAGGAATGTGAGTCGGTTGCACATGTTTACAATTTAAAAGCAAGTTGCATTGATATTTCAGCGAAAAATAGACATTAATTTCGGTTGTGGGACGCTGGTATGTGTATGGGTGATTAGTTTCGTTACATTTTTATTTTGTTTGTTTTATTATCGCTTGTTTATTCTTATTTTATTCATATTATTTTTATTCACATATTTATGTATCTATTTATATATTTTTAAATTAATTTATTATTATTATTGTTTTATATTAATTGAAGACACGAAATGTGACCCAGGGAGATCAAACATAGAAAAATTTTGTTTAAAATGTCATTTTTTTATTTTTCATGCCAAAATTTCATTTTAATGATTTTGTTTTTGTCATTATCATTAAAAAAATTGGATATTTTTGATTATTTCGAAAACATCAAAGTCATTACATTAGTTTTAGTATTTTTGGATCCATTTCATTAGGTGATTTAAGTGATTTCGAAAAACTGAAATCCTCACATTAGTTTCATGCTATTAACTTCTTTTTCTTCAAGTGATATTCATTATCAGGAAATGGCATTGTTTAATTTCGAAAATTAAAATCATTTCATTAGTTTCGTTACTTTTACATTTGAAACCCAAAATTTCAAATTTGTTTTAGCCGTTTCAATTATGCTATCGGTTTTACAGAAAAATTAGTTTTAGCCAATGAACTTGGTGTAAAAGGGTGTGGGTGTGGGTGTGGGTGTTGATCTAATAATGGTTACTCCTACACCCACACCCACATCCACACCCACACCCATCCACACCCACACCCCACACCCACACCCATCCACACCCACACCCCACACCCACACCCACATCCAACACCCACCCACACCCACACCCACCCACACCCACACCCGCACCCACACCCACACCCACACCCGCACCCACACCCACACTCACACCCACACCCTATATAGAAATTAAGAGTTCATTTGTTCAATAGGTGACAATTATTGGACATATATCTTTTATCATACTCTCTAATTCATTCTACAAATTAGAATTCATTCTGGTAATTGTTTTTATTATTAAAATCAGTGATTTTAATCCCAATAACCATCAATAGCTTGCTGCCAAAAACCTAATATAGTCAATTGTGTTAATGTTGATGGTAAATGTTCAAAAATATAACGAAATGAACTTTTCATATATGTATGAGATAATATGTTCAAATGAAGATCAGTTGAATTTAATATAGATGACAAGCAAGGCAAAGTAATCCAAAATAAATCACACTTATGATACTGATGATCAATTTTGCAACATCAATTTTTGTATACAAAGAATGTTTTTTTTTTTACTGAGTACCATATTTGAATTTTGAAAGAAAAATATTTTTAATACTTTCACTTAAAATAATAGAGACATAAGCATTATCAAAGAACTCTATCGGATAAAGTGATCTATTCAGAATTGAGAAACCTAATACACTATGTGCTAGAGCAAGCCGAGGCGCGTCAAATAGTAAACAGTAAATCTTATTTTCTTAAGACTTTGAAGGGACTAGAATCAATTCATAAACAATTACTGATGATTGTGGTCCTTGGTATATCAGGCGAAAGTGTTTATGAAAAAATTTTCTTCTATACAGTTCTGTAGAGCTTTTCACGGACTAGAAGCTTATACACTTAACATCTTCGATTATTCTATTTTTGATAGGAAACAATGTTGTTTTTCAATGATTTACTATCGTTTTTCATTAATGTGAATATCCATGCCTTCAATAGTGTCGATCATAGAAGATGTGACTAGAGCCCGTCGGGTACAAAATTCTTGGACCCAGACCGAGACCCGACTATTTAAAATTTACTGAACCCAAACCCAATGGTAAATAGGTCTAGACATTATAGTCAAGAAGAGTTTTGTTTGTATAAAACGAACAAAACTTGAAGAAAATTCAAAAAATATTATATGCATCAAAGTTTCCTTCGGATCCGGCGGGGTCTAGATATGACTAGGTACCAAATCTTCTCAGAAATTGCCCTCGATGTAGCACTGTAAAACACACTATTTGGAAGTTCTCTAAAATTTGTGCGTGATACTCAAAATTGCTTTGCATTGAGAAATCTTAGTCAATTCTTGCATCAGGAATCTGCTTAACAAATTACATTGAATAGCTTACATTTTAATTAAATATTGTTGCCTCCAAAATTCGACTGTTACTTATCCTTAGCCGTTTTTTCTTAATTTCGCCATGTGTTCCTTCACAGATTGCATTTTGGTGGAAAAAAATATTTCGTGAAAATATAAGTTATTAAATGTAGTTTGTTATGTTTATTCTGAATATCATGCTTACTTTCTCAAGCATCAGTAAATTCCTCGTAAATGCTGTATATAAATGTGCAACTGATAACCGGCAAAGATTTTATCAAGTGTGTAGCCGTTTCTTTATTTCAAAATAAAGAAATCTGCATTAAGAAATGAGCATGAGCCTACTAGTTAGTATCTTGAAATTCGACAAGAGAAGAGCACGAAAATTTTGCTATTTTCGTGACCTAAAAGGTATATTTTTATTTGTTCATTGATATGAACCATGAGAACAGGATTGTATGAGGCTAAACGAAGTATTGCTTTAACAGCGATAAACGATAGCTTCATGTAGTAGAAGAGATAAATGATTGAATTATTGCTTTCTGTTCTGTTGCATATGTTTGATGTAATATTTTCTACGATATCCAATTTCAGAGAAACTCTGCGACAAATGTACGTCTAAGAACTATCTAAACTCGAAAGCTAAACTTTAATTAGTCAAAACTAATAGACATTGACAATATTCAAAATATCCTCGATTATCCAGTGGCAAACGTTAAAAATTCCTCAGAAAATAGTTTTCTACAATAAGTACAATACTGAATGATGATTATTATTACTAAAGTCTTTCGATCCATCATTAATCAATATAATCTACGAGATTAACACTTCAATCAAGAATTGTATACAATGAATAATCTTCTTTTTTTTTAGATTTCGAACATGTCCTTCGTCATTTTCTAGAAATAATCATAATATGATCACTTATTTTGAGCATAAAACAGTGCAGTAAAGAAATACCAAAATCATAGTCCATCGATTCGGATTATGGTCATCTTTTTTATACATTCGAATGATTTTGACGAGTTTTAAGTGGTCCTTACTTTTTAAAACAATGAAGTCTATATTAGAATACAATTACGAGTCTAGTAAAACATCTCCCTACACTCAAATATGATATTTGAGAAAACCAAAACAATTTAGTTATTATCAAGAACTCAAAAACACATTATTAGTTGTCCACTACTATAGACCATCAAAATATGGTTGTTTGACGCTGAAAGAAGTATTCCTTCGACAAAAAAAACAACTGATAGCTTTATGTAACAGAAAAGAAAAATGTTTGAATTATGGGATATGGGTGTGGTGAAGACTAATAACCACACTAACACTCACACCAACATTCACATTCACATCCTCTATAAATCTGCTAAATACGAACTTTTTGTCGATAGTTTCAAATAATCATTATATGAACTAACTTTGTGTTGGTTTTTTCTTCGTTTAACTCGAAACTTTATCGATAAAAATAAGAAATGAATTGATCACAAGAAAGTCTTATGAATAGTCAACGAATCGTCAATTTATTCACAAATTGATTCCATTTTCAAATAATAGTTGCAAAAGATAACAACGGAGATGAACTGCTTTTGACTTTTCTAACCTACGTTAATAATATTTATTCGTTCCTGTAAAGTGTGCTAGCCTTATAGATACAGACATAGTTGCTTGTTGTGTTTGTCATTATTCATTAAAAAAAAAAGCCACTTATATAAAAATTTCTCAACCAGATACATTTTATTCCAATACTTAATAAAATCCACAATTCAATCGGTATGATTTTCAAAGAAGATAAAAATAAAAACTGATGTCACTATTCTATTTTATTCTATTTAGAGATCGTGAAGAAAAAAGTTACATAGACAAAGATCTTCATTTTCTTTTTAAATCGAAATACTGACTGAATAGTTTGTTGACGAGCAACTGGCATATAAGGTACACTATGATAATGTCATTCGATATTCACGAACTTAAGAGTGGCGAAAGCAGAGTAGTAATTCGATAACGGGAACAAATATGATCAAAATTACGACGTCTAAAAAGAAAAAGATTAGACTTTTGACAATACAAAATCTCGCTTGGTGATTTATTCAATATGAAAAAATACAAAGTAAGTTCTTATTTACTAATACAGAAGAAATAGAATGCAAGAAGATATTCATATAGACAATTGAGTAGCATCGTTGAGATCGTTCAGACGTCGAATATATCCAAACAAACTACAGTATCATAGATCATGGTTGAAGACGCACAATATCTCCATAATGATCGAAATTGAAGACAATCTGCCATGGCAATGGATAGCGTGTAGCATTAACTTGAAGTTCAAACTTTTTCTTGGTGCGTTGATTTGTTAATCCAATTTTTTCCTTATTACAATCAATTTCGATTTCGAGTGTATCTTGTGTTCGTATATCCACATCGTCAATAAAACAAGGAAGAGATACAAAAAATCTAAAGCAAAGTACAATTCAATCTGTTAATATTACTACTCATTGATGTAACATCGTAATTGACCGACTGCAATTAACACATTGGGCACGATGTGGCCCACCGGTGGGCCACGCTATGGTTTTACGAGTAACTGTATAGAAGAACACTTTCTTTTGATTTTTTCTTAGGCACGAGGTTATAAACATGAAGTGTCAGTTGTTCTGTGTTCAGTGCTTTATTTGCGTCCTTTATTCCATAGGATAATGCTTGTCATTAAAACACTCTAGACAAAAAAACTTATCACAGTCAGAACAAAAAGTTTTCACTTTCGTTGCTGCCGCATAGCTTGCTTCTCTTGACTGTTGTGCCTTTCCCTTCGCATAGCAGCTAGTACATCGTCTGCCAACATTGCGCGTAGATCCTTCCTTTTCTTCGAGCTTGTGATCAGCGAGTTTGCGCTTGGAATGACTTGCTGATTGTTGTATCGGACCAGGTTTTAGCTTCTCGATTGGCGCACCAAGGAGTAAAGATCGTACAAGACTTTCTCGAAACTGTAAAATCTGTATGTTGCTCGCCGCATAATTTTCCTTGTAAATCAGATAACTATTAACCACTGCAGTTCCAAATACCAATTCAAATGCCACCTTTTTATACCATTTTATTGACCGTCTCAGGCATGTGTGGTATGTTGATAGTTGATCTGATAAATCAGTACCTTGTCTGCCTTCATTGTAATCGAGAACAACTTGCGGCTTCATGATGCGTTCATTCAGTTTATTGATTTTTCCGGTGTTCACCACAGTTGCTGAATGAAATGGTTTAGTAGATATCATCAGAACGTCTCTTTTATCTTTCCACTTGATCAATTTTACACCGATTTTGTTCTGGAGCCCATAAACCTCACCAGGCTTGAGCTTTTTCTGAACAACTTCATATCCTGATCCAGTACGATTACTTCTCAATGTTCCAATAAGATACGTATCCTGTTCCAACAAACGTTTTGCTAGAGAAATACTAGTAAAGAAGTTGTCAGCCAGCACGGTTCGATAACATCCCGAAAGACCATTCAATAGATTCATTACGACTGCTTCAGCATGTCCACGACCTGCCATAGGATCTTGCTGACCAGTATAGATCACATAATTCCATGTGTATCCATTGGTAGCCGCTAGCTTGTATATCTTTACGCCGTACTTGTGTGCTTTTCCAGGGATGTATTGTTTGAACAAAAGTCTGCCTCGCCATGGTACCATACTTTCGTCGATGCTAATAACTGAGCCAGGCATATATACTGATGAAAACCTCTCTTTGAGTAAATCTGAGAGTGGTTTCAACTTGAACAGCCTGTCGTGGTCCGAATTCTTGTTATTGTTGTTTGTAAAATGCCAAAATTTGAGGAGTAATTCAAACCTCTCTCTCGACATGGCATTTCGTATGATCTCTGATCCGTACAATTGACTACTGCTCCAGTAGTATTTCAGTTTCGGCATTTGTACCAATCCCATCTCGATAATGATTCCAAAGAACTTCAGCATCTCTTCATCGGTGGTTGGTTTCCATTGACGAAATTTTGACCGTCTGCTAATCTCATGAGTTTGCAAATATTGTTCCGCATAGCGATTAGTTTCACGAACCATAAGGTCAATAATTTCGTCCGTAATGAAATGCCGATAGCAATCGATAGGGTCGATTGTATTGTCTCCTGAAGTCGAAGTTACTTCTTCGACGAGACCATGATCTTCCATAAATTCATCATCCGATTCTGGTTTTATTTCATTCCAGACGTTTGAATCGACCTCGTCATTTGTCACTTCTTCGTCGGAGCTTTCAGATTCAAGATGTATTCTATCGAAATCATCATCCAAAGAACTCACTTCACTTCGTGAGCTAACGCTTTCTTCTGAATCGGTTTCTTCGAACGACATGTGTACTATTCCAAAAATTCACTCGTCTTTATATAGTAAAACAACACATGGATAAGAATAACAGAGAAAAGCCTGGAATTTTCCTCCTTCTTCTCACATATGTTATATATAACATGAAAAAGAACGAAAAATTGACTCAGGCAATTCTAGTTACTCGCGAAAAATGATTCATTATGTAGTAATACAAGAAAGAGAACGCTAAATAATCAGTAGAAGATAACGAAAGGGTCATTAAGTGCATTTATTAGAAATGAACTATTCATAAAAATGACATCTTGCAGAAATTTCATACGAAAACTGAATCGTGCCCAATGTGTTAAGGGTTAGACATTCGTAATGCTTACGTTTTGAGATTTTCAAACATTGTCTTGTCATTGTACTCTATCATTCCATCACGAATAAACCAACCAGAGGAGAACTCAGGAGTATGAATGGATAGTTGGTGCATGTTACTGTGACTGATAATACCAACAAACGTATTCAATGAGAAAAATTGTTCGAAAGAAATCCGTACATAATGCACACCCGTTCGATACACGCGATTGATACGAAACGTACCATCCAAATAGTTTAATCCAATATGTTTCGCTAGTTGATTGTTTTCGAACAGTTCAATAGGTCCATTAATGTGATCGAATTTCGTACTTTTGAACGATTCCTTCAATTCGATAATGAAGTTAGGAATACCTAGTAAGGTAGGACCAAGTAGAATAGTGATAGCCAGACCGAAAATGATTGTATAGACGATTGATTTGAATAAAGAATAACTATTCGAAATAATAATGTCAATTTGTTTGGTAATATCATTCGATTCGAGTCGAGTCAGTTTCGACTTGAGCTTCTCTATAGCTGACAACAATAGATGAAGATGTTTCTCTGAATAACTAAAAGAGAGGCTAGGTTTTTTCTTTTCATTATATTATGCTCCACTGACTTGTCTTGTTTTTGCCGCTTGACCAATTGTGCTTTGAACTTTTTCAAAGTGATTTTCAATTGACGTATCTGCTGCTCTTCACCCAACATTCTAGCTCGATTCTTATTGAATCGTTGCTCAACTGTTTGGAATGTCTCTTGTACTGAATTATAGACATTAGTGATTTGTTCGAAACAATTGCGTAAATCAGCTCGATGTTCGATCGCATGATCTAAGCAATAGATTTTTCCGCATCCTAGAAAAAATTGAGTCTTCGACTCGCAAACTTATTTTGATGCAAAGAAAAAACGCACCTATACAAGTGAAAAGGCCATTGTTATTGTCGACTTCTACACATTTTACACACGGTGGATTGCGAAGATTAGATATCATTATATCTAGAATAATGTGAGATCACTGGTCCTCGGACAATACAGCCAAGAGAAAAATGACGTACACTGATTAATCAAGGAAAAAAACTGATACACATTCGTATAGCGATGAACTGACCTAGCATATTTATTGTGGCGGTGAAAGAGAGAAGAATAAAACACGAAAGACCATTGCTTCATGAGGCAATATTAACGATGAACAGAAAGGAAAGGGATATCGGTCAAGAACGATGACCTATCGTATATTAGACAGTACAAAAAAAAGCAAAAGAGAGTGAACACAGATGGGAAAGACGAGAAGAGATTGAGAGAATGATCCATATCTTAACAAACAATCTCATGGTAACCCAGATATTATTATAGATAGATGTGAAAATTGAAAGAAATTCTTTCACAATTAAAGTTTTTTAATCATTACATGTTCTTATCTCTTATTTAGCATTAGGATGTGAAAAGCATGCAGAAGAGGAGATCTCGAATGAAATGAAAAATGTGGAATAAAATGAAAAGTCAAGGCACAAAACCAAATAGGATAAAGAAGATCTACGAGAAAAAGATAAATGTTGATTTAATTAGTAGAAAGCTTGTATCGTACGTTGTAACAATTGGATCTTCAATTGAATTGACTGATTCAAGTCATTCTGAATTGTTTGAAAGAGAATATGTTTGTCACAGCATTGTTTTTGGATTTTGCTATTCTCATTGTTGGTTGTCTTCTCTCTTCACATTCCACAAGAAAAAATGTTCATACAAACAATAAAAGACAAGAATAGTTCTACAATAAGTACAGTTGAATTCTTTGAATTACCCAAGAAAATCAATGCCATTGTTTTCATCTGAAGAGCACTTATCTGAAAATCTCGTTTGTTGCTATCGATCCAGTTACCATTCATTCTTCAATATATGATAACTCTTCTCAGATTTGATCATCGAATCAAATTTCTTGGTAAGATCACAGTACAGTTCATCTCAGTTACTCAAATCAAAATTGAATAGCACTACGGAGTTAAAACTTTGATGATGTACTATACAATCAAATTAGCTGAACAAATCTAAAATGACAGTGGTATGTATCACACAAGATTTCTCCAAACTTTAATAAAAAAACAAAATTTCAGCTTGATTATTTTGAATATAGTCATCAAGTAGATTATTTATAATTGCAATCTTCAATATTTATTTATTTATTTATTTTAATCAATAGAGTGTGGAATGTGAGTCTTCTCTTCGATGACGTTCATAATCACACTCATATTTGGACAAAGAAAAATCGACATGACACGTGCCAAATATATTTTTATTTCTCTAAGAAGGGACAATGTGAGTTATTTGTCATCATATCCACTATGTATACATCTTCTACTTTCGATCTAGGGTTTGGGGCGTGAATGAAACAAGGATACCTTCATACAACAAGAATATATATATCAAAGATATTCGTCTTCAACGAGTTTTCAAGTGAAAATAAATGTCTTTGATGATTGATACTACGAAATTTCGTTCACAAATCAAGAGATTTCTAGTTTATGTTTTTTTGTTCTCATCAGTTAAATATTTCTTCGTTTTATTATGAAAATAAACATTAATAGTGTGAATCATTATTGGAAGATATTCGGTAATATCAGGATACACCTGCTCATGATGACGAGACAATGACGCAATTCAAAGGAGAGTTAAAAATAACCAACTGAAATAAGCAATATTGCGAAAGAATAGAATACAAATATGATGATATGACTTATCTCCATTGTGCGTTCTTTGCACGTTCTGAAAGAATATATTTTTGCCTTTCTAGATGTAAGCAAACGTCATTTGAAAAAAAATAGTCACTTCCTTTCGATGATATTTATGTATAGATGAGACAACCAGAAGTTTATTATCAAAATTTCTACTAAACAAAATTCATCTTTCTTGAGAAAGTACTTTTCCGATTGCCGACATATTTGTAGCACCAAAAATGTATATAGTTCCACAGTCTTTGTGGTAGTCTCATTCGATTAAGAAAAGTAAAATCTACAAGCATATGAGAGCCAATTGTTATTTTTGTTCCATGAACTAAGTTATGAAGTGAAAAATTCAAAAATGACTAAGAATGAAAATCAACGAAAATTTTTATAAAACCAACAGAAAATAAATATACAAATGGAAAAAAAAACACTGACTGAGGGTGTGAGTGTGCGTACAGGTATGAATAAAGAGAAGACACTCACATCCTTTCTAGATTTTCTGTTGCGTGTAGCTTTTCTTCGTAACAATTTTCGTTTCCCGCTGTTTATCAATTTTTTCTATAGAATAAATATGAGAAAAATATGCGCATTGGAAAGACTTCTCTCTCTAGCTTTCAAAGAGAATCACCCATTTTCATCGAAAAGAAAAGTTTTATTCAAATATTTCAGGAAAAAACACCATTGTGAATGCTTTCTCTTTGACTTTCTTCTCCTCTTGAATAAAAGCAAATGACAGCTATGTGCGTAGTTCTCACTCTGCTCCCTCAACAGGATATGATATGACCTTGCTTACTGTGGTGAACAAAGAAAAAGAATCACTTTATACCAAAAACACATCCATATTCCACACCCTCCTGTTAAAAGTGTGAATAATACGTCATTTATTTCTTCATCAGCTTGTGCAATTTTTCATTTTTTTTTTCGTTCTATGTATTTATTCGTAACGTATGCGAGACCCTTCTCTGTAGGTAAATTAAAGAGATTCTCAGTATCAACAATCTATGTCGCAACTTTGCTGCGTTAAATACATATTGAATTCGATGCAAAATAACAATAAACTGAAATAACTGCACAACAGAAATTCCACCTTATTACAAACACAATAACTTGATTACTAAATTTTATTTCTCGAATCACAAATCAATGAGCAACATTACTCCGGCTGATGTTTCTAAACTAGAAACTCTCTCAAACGAATTGCTAATTACCATATTCGAATACATGGATTCGCGAAATTTAATGCACGCATTCTGTAACTTATAAATTATCGACTAAATGGCATTACCAATTCATCTAAAATAAGTTTGACACTGTTTGGAAGAAAATACTTCTACAGGTAATGTTTTCGAAAGTATAGACTAGACAATTGATTCACACATTATTTTCCTTGAACTCTTTCCAAATAACGAAATCATAGATTGAGAAAGTGATAAAATTAAATTTTCTTTTTATTCAGCAATTCATTTTATACTAACAACAGGCCATTTACAAATGACATATTCGTCGTATGTTGTTATTGATCATAGATTTTATTATAAATAAATTCACAGAAAAAAAAATTATTTTCTTTGTCGAATCAAATGAATACAATGAAAAATCTTCAGTTAGTAGAATAAGTGTAATAGTAACAAGAGAAAAATGAACTAAATTGAATTGTATACTTCTAGAACAATATATATTCATTCTTATTGAAAAGGTTCGAGATTAACATGTATTGATTTGCTTTTCCATATTTCTTGATATCATGAATTCATAAAAAGCCAAATTCATCGAGACTCTTTGTGCAAAAGCTAGACTCGTGTCAAATTGAAAAATGGACTTCTTATTAAGTGGTCATACTCGATCAATATAAACTATTGCAAATATTTATGGAGGAGAAAATATATGTTGTAGATCAATCTCGAATTGATCTAATCGAATCTCAGATTCGAGATTGAGATAGTCCAATGTTAGATCGAGAAAACAGTTTATGACAAAATTCGAATCAGTGTCGAGATGAATGTCGGATTTAATTTAATTATTAGTTTGGCAATTAGAGAATGATCTAATCATTAACGAATTGTTTTACATACAAGAGTAGCTTCGATGAAAAACGACTCATTACTGATCGGATTCACACATAAATCTTGATGTGAATGCTGTCTTTGACCTAATATGATAGATTCAACGACTTGCTTGAGTTTTATATACATTTAATTCACCGAAATCCAACGCATCACATGACATACATAAAAAACTATTTGCTACAAATGGGAAGATTTCAAAAGTCTTCTCTCTCTTTTCCCTCAATTACAACGACTAAGTTTATCTCTTTATATTTATCGCGAAAATTCAAAATCGGGATCGATTAGACCATTGAAATTATCTCTCAATAATCTTCTTCTAAAATTTTCAAGTGAAATGGTTACGCCTGATGATGATAATGATGATGCACCTTGCTATTTCGTAATTAATACACGTTTGCGTCACGTTGAGTTGCATGCATCGATATTGAAACGAAATGATTATCTACGATTGATTAGTATTTTATCTCAAACAATTCAACGAATTGAAAATGCTATTGAGCAAACAAAAACTGAAGAGTTGAATTCCGACATTAATAATGATAATCTGGAAGCTTTGGTAGAAGCTCATCTAGTTTGTCAAAATACTGACATCTGCAGTATGTACATATCATCAATTGGCTGGAGATTTGATTGATACTGAAAGTTGTTTGTAAATTATTGATAGATTCAATTATTTAATCAAATATTTGACGTATAAGATTTAAAGATAATCTATCTGTTTTATTTTATTTTGATAAATCATTCGTGATATTTCTATTTCATTCATATCAATACTAAATAGTTTGACCAATTAATATTGAAATTGACCACGATAGATAAACTATCCAGATTTCAAACTTTAAGCGTATCATTTTTCCACTTTTGTATAAATATGTACTGATGGAATGTGAATGGTAGATCAAAAAACAAACACTTTCTAACTTAAATCAGCACCATTCTTACCTTGAAAAGTGTCAAAAACTGGGAATTTCTCATTTTCTAGAAAACAAATACAAATATTTCTGGATATGGAGTGTGAGTGCTCTTTCTGTTGTTCTAACATCCACAGCCTGAGCAGGCTTGCCGATTAAAGGGGGGGGGGGGGGGGGGG
>CAJNOP010000548.1:44552-73419 GCA_905250075.1 Rotaria sp. Silwood1
GGTGTCACACCCCCGACACCCCCGGTCAGGCCATCCCTGGCTATGTGCATGCACCATTTTTTTCTGTGGTACAAATTAGAACATTTTCGACATTTTGCACTTTCGGTATATTTTTCTTCGATTTTTTGACTTTCGGTGTTTTATCTTTTCGACGTTTTTCCTTCGATATTACACACTAAGATAAAATGTGTCGCATGTGTCGCACTTTGTGACACAATGTAAGACACATTAATATGCGACACGAGGAGCTCGTTGCGACACATTTCTTCCAGCGGACGTACGACACATTCTTGTGCGACACATGCGACACATTTTTAACACGTGGTTCGAATCCATTTTTCGGCACGAGGATTATTTTTTTTTGAAAATTCGAATAGTTACTATTTTTTCAGTTAATTTCAAACAGTAGCACCTATTCTTGGAGTTTGAGACGGTAGATCTTAAGATCTAGCTGCCTCGAGACCACTTGATCTCGATCAGACTACTTCGAGGCAGTCCATTCTCGATCATCTAGCGACCTCTCGACATGTTCTCGAATAACAAATGGTCGAGAAATAATCTAGAAAAAAAAGACATACGAAAATGTATAAGTCAAGTACGTCCAATAGGCTCGGTTATATGCAGCTGCACTCGCGAAACAAATCGGTGAATGAACGATTGACATATAGGCTATGACACATCTATAATGCGACACATTTTTGTAATGGAGTCTGCGACACATTCTTGTGCGACACATATATACGACACATTTTATTTTAGTGTGTATGCCCTTCGACATTTTTTTTCGATGTTTTACCTCTTCGATGTTTTGCCTCTTCGATATTTTTCTTTTCGACGTTTTGACTTTCGATCTTTTGACATCTATTCATAAGAGGCAATCAGCGGCAGACGTGCCGGCCAATAGACACAAATTTCTTTTTACTGATTGGTCTGGATTTCTTAAAGGTTTTTGCATATTTTTTTTTACGCAAGAAAACTACTTCCAACTGATGTCGAAGAAACTTTGGATGAGAAAATATGCACTAGGTGGTAAAGTGGCAAAACACCGAAAGTTAAAATGCCGAAGAGCAAAATCTCGAAGAAAAAATGTCGAAAAAAAAATATTGAAGAGTCAAAGTGTCGAAAATCGAGAATATCGAAAAACAAAATATGGAATGTGCAAAAAAATAAAAAAATATCGAAACGAAAATGTCGAAAGCCAAAATATCGAAAATGTTAGATATTCAATAAGACTCCTAAGAATTCTCTAATACTGCATCATTTACAGATTTACACTTGTAAATCGAAAGAAAATATGGATTTTCGTATCCTTGTTGCGTATTAGAGCAATATGAATAGTGGAAAAAATTGCAGTATGTCAAGTTAAGTAGACAGAAAAATGGCATAAAGTACGAATTTACTTTTTGTCTTTCACATTCTTTGCAATAAAGAAAGACAATAAGTATTCTTGAAGTTCGATTTCTGGGTGTGGGTGTGTGTGGGTGTGGGTGTGTGTGGGTGTGGGTGTGGGTGGGTGTGGGGTGTGGGTGTGGGTGGGTGTGGGGTGTGGGTGTGGGTGGGTGTGGGGTGTGGGTGTGGATGTGTGTGTGGGGTGTGTGTGTGGATGTAGAAGACAAAGATGAATACGCACACATCCACACCCACGCCCACACTCACACCCACACCCCACACACACCCACATCCACACCCTAATTTAATTTAATAAACTTTGAATTTTCGACTGTATCTTCGCAAATGAGAGGATACCATTTAGGGCTGTTATTTATGGTAGTAGTCGTAAAAATCAGATATTTCAACGTGAAACAGGTAGAATTTCTTGAAAAAAGTATCTATGTTTATTGTTTTGAATGATTTAAAGTGTTGAAATTATCATTGCAACACCTGGTCGTCTCAATGATCTTGTTATGAGTAACGTTATTGATCTTGGATCTGTTACTTTTTTTGGTATGAATTTAAATTTTTATTGTTGATAATTGTGTACAATTATTATTGAGGTGCTTGACGAAGACGATCGAATGGTAACGACCTGTTCACGTAACAATAGCCTTTTCAGAGGACGCTTTTTTTTTACAGAAAAGCTTATCTATCACTTCAACATTTTGATCTACATAAACTGAGCTTGCAGCTTATGCATGAGACCCTTACTCTGCATCTATATCAATGTGAAGCTGGTCTTCACAGTTTTTAGTGTAGTCGAGAAACAGATATAAGAAAACGTGATTCCGTCACGACGCATTTTCTGCGCTGTAAAGTTAGATTTCAGTATTTTTCAAATTTTCTTTTTTCGTTAAATAGCTTATGATCTTAGCTACAATTTTGCTAAAGACAGGTTTCTTTATGGGACTATTGCTCAACTGAATTTTTCATCTTTTTCCAAATGGCTGAAAAGCACGTTCCATTGTGTGTGATTCCGTCACGGCATATATTTTTTCTCATAAAATATGAAGAAAAAGAGCAAACTTAATTGAAACACCTCCATTAATGTAGAGGAATTGGGTTTACGTGTTCTGTAAAAATTTCAGCCTTATGGGTTTCCATTTGACCGAAATATAGGGTGGACATTCGGGAAAAAAACGTGATTCCGTCACGCTTAGACAGGCCGGTAAGAAGAATGATGTTTTCCATCCAATCTATTGCTCTTTAATTATCTTATCGTTTTAGTTAGATACAAGGGGAAAAAGCTGATTTCATGATTCTGGTGATTCCATGGATTCTGAGCGATTCTATGGATTCTACACGATCCCAAGAGATTCCATTGATTCTACAATAATTCCAACGCTGCAGAATCAGCTTTTCCCCTCTTGATAAAACCTAAATTTTCTTAATGTTCTATTTAAATCAATAGAGATCTTTACAATAGTTATAGTACTTTTACATCAATCATTTATTTATAATCTTTTATTCTTTCGGATGTTGAACATAGGAATCTTGTGGAAAAAAATTTCGAAGTGTATCTATTGAATGATAGAATGGATCAGAAGTTCGTAGAGTTCCTACTCTAGAACAATTGTCTTTTGCTTGTTGTTGATCTTGAGCGATTATTTTTAACAATATATTATTATTAATGGCAAGTTCAATAAGAGAAGGAAGATGACTTCGACAAAGTAATTGTTCAGCATAATCCAAATGAATATCAAATAAAATCAGAGTAGTTAAATGAGTAAATTCAAGATAATTTGTTGTTGTTTCTATATTCTCTTGTTGTTCAAGTTCATTTATTATGTCAAGTGTTTTAAGATGAGGTACAGCTCGAGAGACACGTTCAAAGAAATCATTTTCGAACGGTTGGATATCATCGAAAAGTAATAACTTAGTAACCATTGAAAATGTTTTATTAGTATCAAAGAGTGGAAATCGATTTGAAATAAAGTCAAGACGAGTACCTATAAATGGAAGTGAATAGATTTGACATTGACCATGGTCATTATTAAAATAATCGATTGCACAATCAACAGATTGTTGTTGTTTGATAAAACTTTGACGAATTCTATCGATTTCTACATGAGAAGCATTTGGTAATATTGAACGAATATGAAAATGAAATTGACATAAATGAGGCATGTATGAAATAATGTCTTTATTCAAATCAAACCCATCAATAAAATGTTTGGGTGTATTTCTTTTGAATTCAATAGCTAATAATAATATTAAATATTCGACATTTGATAAACGTTGTAAAACAGGAAGAAACAATTTTTCATAATCAATTATACTGCGATAGCTTATCATTGTCAATCGTTTCAAATTAGGACATGAAATCTATATGAATTAATTAAGTGAGATTTGCAATTACTAAATATTACTTACTAATTTAATTTTAGAAAAAATACCAACATCTCGTACAGAAACAAACATCACATTTACAACGAATGAACATAATTGTGAGCCCAATTGATTAAGTAAACAAATACAATGTTCGAATTCAAACAATGTTATTCGGATATGAGTCAGATGAATTGATTCAGGAAAAAATAAATCATCATCATTAAATATATTTGTTAAAATACAATCATCATCCAATTCGAACGATACAATAGAAGGCACAGATAATGAACAAAGAAATTTCGATAGAGTACGAGCAGCATTGCTCTTATCCAGTACAGAAAATTGAGGTATATTTGAGAAGAGAGTAAAACACCGTGAAACACCGTAAAGATTATTGCCTAATAATATATACAAATATCACAATGTTTTCCCAAGTATAGTTTTTATCAGAACGGGTAAAACCATCGGTATCCAACCATTTTTTTGGGAGAAGTTTTTTGTCGACTTCTACTTGAAATACAGAAGATTCAAGTTGCTTTTTAGGAACATCTAAGGAGAAGAAGAATCATCCAGGTTATTATAATGTTTAAAGGTCATATTCTGATCAGAGATAGGAGGCCAGTGGACTAGCATATCCTCTAATGATTCCTTTTTTTCCAATGTATTATGATCGAAATATAAGATTTTAAAAGAACACAATTTTGATCATAACGTTTTTATCGCAATAAATACGTAGAAAAGTCTTATATCTCGGTCATAATATATTGAAAAAACGAATCTTCTGGAGTTTTTGCTAGTCTAGTGACCTACTACCTCTCTGACCAAAATATGAGCTTTAAATATAATAATCTGGATGATCCATTTTCTGCTTAAATGTTCCTAGAAAACGACTTGAATCTTCTATATTTCGAGTAGAATTCTTTTTTGTTTTAATTCTGAAAAATTAAGAATTTTTCTTATTTTATAAGTAGAAAATGAACTAAAGCGATAGTTAATCATAGTTTACCTAATGTATAAGGTGTGCCTATCATAGGATTTTGTCTACTAATTATTATTTTCAAATATGTCAAATTTGGAAGAGTTCTATTAGAATATATTTCAACAAAAGTAATCATATTTCGAATATGTTGAAAACTTAATGTCAATGATTGAATATTATTAATGATAGAAGGCATAACATGTGTATAAAAACGTGGAATAATAAATTTATATGGTGATTGAAAATAATCAAAAGTTAAATCAATTGAATGACACATATCAAGTGCAAGTTTTTCTAAACGACTATTACCAATAGTGATAATAGAACAAAGCAATAACACTTTAGGTTTGACTTTGTTCATAATAATTAAAATTAACTCATCAGGTAAATCGACCAGCTGAATGGAGTCTTCTGTACAGAAGAATAATAAAAATAAATGATATTATGAAAGAGCTATACATACTCATACCTGATAAAGAATTCATTGTCGATATAATGTGCCTATCTGATAATAGAATAGACTTATACTTATACTTATATAATGCTTGACGGACATTGTCTAAATGATACCCAATCATTGATAATCAATTATTTTAACAAAAGATTTCTTACGAAAAAAAGAAATATATAGGTGAATTAATCCGATGAGACTATTTACCAGATATTTTCAATGTAAATGTAATTTATTGATTTTTGATATATCTAACTGTGGGTGTGGGTAAGAGGCAATACTAGACACATACCCACACCCACCCACACCCACACACCCACACCCACACCCACACCCTAAATAGAGAATTTAAAAAAACATCTTTTTAGAAAAAATTCGACAAGTATGCCCATGAGTCGTTAACAAAATAGATTTGCATCACCGGCGTTCGACCAAAGAGCTCAAGCTCTAGGTGCAACAGATAATGTGAGTATGACTTATTTTCGGAATTTGAAGAAAAAAAAATGATTTGTATTTGTTTGACAGTTGAATGAAGACATTCGACGTGCTCTAACAGTTGCAATTGGCGATAGTTTTCCCTTGATTTCAATTCTGAATAAAGGAGATTGGTTCAGCATACATCAAGAATCAGGACAAACAGTAAAACGGTTTGAGCAATTACGAAAAACTCGAGGAAGTCCAAGGTTAGTGCGTTTATTTGATGATTAAAAATAAAATTTATTTTATTTTCAATATAGATGCAATATAATTATCATTCAATCATTTGGAAATTTCACTAGTCCACGGTAAATGTTCTTCTTTCGAATGATGAAGATATTCAGTGACTTTCTAGATCACCCAACGTGATTATTATTAATGAGTTTTCGTATATTTTCTTTCCTGGACGTCAAACTGAAATTCTTCCATCAGTTGATTTTGATTCGAAAATAAAAAAACTTATTAATCAATATACTAATCAATCACAATATTTCGTACCAAGTATAGAAGCACATTTAAAAAAAACTACAACGAAAACGACGTAATCGTTAAGAATTATTTTCTATTGGTGTAACAATGACTGATATTTATCCCGATCAAAAATGAAATTTTATTTATGGTTCAACATCGATTGGTGAAGGAATCGGTATTTGTGCTTTTGCTCGATTTGATCCATTATTTTCTCATACATCAATTGAAACATTAGAAAAACCTTCTACTCAACAAGAAAGTTTATTAATACTTAAACGAGCTATTAGTACTTATTTACATGACATAATACATTTATTTGGATTAGAACATTATATTTATTATTTATGTTTGATGAATGGAGCAAATTGTGAAGATGAAATGAATGGACAATTAATATACCTTTGTCCAATATGTCTGCAATAAACCTATTTATCATTCGGAAAAGAAAATTATAATGTTATACAGATATATCGAGGTTTATTAGAATTATCGAAAAGGATTGGGTTTCAAGAGGAAGCTAATTGGTATCAAAGTCGATTGAACATATTGAATATCAACTAATAAAATTGATCAACTTTCTCTGAGATTATTTCAAAATCTTCGTTTTTTTTAGACAAAATAAAATCGTGTACCGCAGATTTCACAATGTCTTTAATATGAAGGAAACAGTTTTATGCATTCTATTTCAATGTTAGATCAAAATTCTTTTGAGGGACATCAAATCGCTTCTGGAACTCATTCATGATGGAAGAAATTAAAAAATCCTTCGGTCCTTTCTATTTTGATAAGCACAAACCAAAAAGGATTAAACAGATGTCAATCATTTTTCTTTTTCACTGTAACAGGATTTTCTAGTCAACATGAATTTTTCTCAGTGCAAGTATGCTAAAATCAAAGAAAAATCTTTCATCTATTTCTTCTTTTACAACTAGAAGTTAGAAAGACTGAAATAGATACGAATGATACGGTGATGTTGTGGATTATCTTTATTCGTAAATGAACATGTGAAAAATGATCGAAATACGTAGAAGAACAGTAAATGACATAGAAATATTGCTTCTTTAAAGTACAATAAGAATAAATTTATACTAATTTATTATTGAAAATATCAAAATCTAAAGAATTTTCCAATGACATAGCGCCTTCAGATTCCTGCCGTTTGTAAAGATTGAATCTAATGAATATTAAAGTAATGTTATACAATAATAAACATAGTTTAAGAAATTCACTAGCTTATTTAGCACGCCGTTGCTTTAACTTGAATTCTTCAAACTATTTGCATCACGTCAAGGAAAGTAACATCCGAGACATTTTCTACGAGGATTAGTACCCGTGCCTTCGCTCATTAATGTGCTTTTTCTCTTTCGTTTTTACAAATTTAATTATAATAATAGAGAAACAGATACTTGTACAACAGATGCGTAATTTAATTATTGTGAAACACTTTTTAACTCCAACACTCTTTTGTATGATTAAACGACATTATCCCTAGGATACTTTCTAATGAATGATAATTTATATAGGTAGAAAAACCCAGTGTCTTCGCTTCTCTATAAAAGCACATATCATTTTTTAATTTTATCTGTCAGTTAACTAGAGTTCTACGTTCAACAAAAGATCTTCAAACAATGGCAACAACAAATCTGCCATACATTCAACAACAAATGATTCGATATGGTATGAGCATTTATTTCGGACTAGGTCTTGCAGGCAATATTTGCAATTGTATTATGTTTACACGACCATCATATCGTCGAACACCTAGTTCTATCTATCATCTTTCTGATTCAATTCTTGCTCTTTTTCATTTAATTTGGTCGATTAGTCCACAACTTTATACACTTAATTATCCTGATCTTCAAAAACAATCGATACTCTACTGTAAAATGAGACTTTATGGCAGTCATGTTCTTGCTTTATGCGTCCGTTATATTATTCTGTGTGCTTGTCTAGATCGATTCTTTGCAACACGAGATGATGTTCGTCTTCGATCTTTAAGCTCATTTAAAATGGCCACAATACTTGTTTTCGGTACATGCATAGTATGTACATTAATTGGCATACATATACCTATTTTAATGGAAATAAGAGGTACTACTTGTGGAATGTTTGGTATATACAAATTAATATATGCATTGTATCAAATCCTATCAGTTTCTATTCTACCACCAGCACTGATGATCGTCTTTAGTGCTCTGACTCTTTGTAGTCTTCATCAACGGCATGCAACTCAAGAGCGTGCTAAAAGAAGAGATCGTTATCTATTGCGTATGATCATTGCTGAAGTTTCGGTGACTATATTTACATCAATTCCTCATTCGACTAACCTCATCTATGGAGCAGCAACATATTATGATGTTAATAAAAGTGCTCAACGAGTTGAACTTGAATCATTTCTGACCTTTCTTACTCAATTTTTGATCTATCTGCTTAGTGTGATTCCTTTTTATTTATTCATTTGCGTATCAGAACCTTTTCGAAATGAATTCATCAATCTCATGGTCAAGTGTTTGAATAATTGTATGCCAAGACAAAATCAAATCATGCCGATGAACACACACACCAATACAGCAACTGTTAATGGCTCAATAACTTTAGTACAACCAACAAAAAGACAATTTAACTAATAGTTGAACTAATTTTCATAGTTTTATGTAAATCGCTTTCAAATATAAAAGTTTGAATCACACTTCATACCGGAGACATTGTATGGTATAGAGATCTCTACGCGAGAAACGATTTTTGGGCGTGGATGCAGTTGGTAACTGGAAAAGACCAACATTCATATCCACATCCACACCTACATCCCAAATTCGGTCGAACCTCTAGGTTCTTTCTGAAGTACACATCGAAGCTGAAGCCAATTATTCAATCACAACTGAAACTGGGAGTGAACTATCGATTTAGACTAATTGTCCATCTGAGACGCAAACTAAGAGCAATAAATCGACTAAAACTGGAACCTGCATAGCTTCTGCGACTTTTAATCAAAATCCAGACGCTACACCGACATCGTCAGGATAGTCGTCTCGAGACAAGTTCGAGATGAGCACTGTAGTCAGGTCCGAAGCTGTCACTGTAATTGAGAAGGTGATTAAACCTAGAATGTAGTCGGAAGCTAAGACCAGTGATTCTATCACAGCTGAAACGAAGATGAGTATCGGTCCGTGAAAAGCTCCGAAATGGACGCAGAGCCGAGAGTAAAATCTGAGTAGGTCACAGAATCGACTCTGAAAGCTGGACAAGAAGTGAGACTTGACAGAGTTCGCGTTACACGCAGTCAGAGCGATAGACCTTGGGATCAGGTCGGAAGTCGATAATGTACCAGATTATGCGACATGGACTGTGAGTCACGTCTGAAGTTGAGTGCCTACTGAGGTTGGTAGCAGGATGATGGCTTGAAGTGCTACATAAATGAGAACTATGACGGGAATAGCAATCGTAATTGAAACAAAGATATACAAGGTGACGAGGATGGAAACGTAAACGAAGATGATGGTCGATACATATATTGAAACTGAGAGCCGGATCGATGTTGCAACAGAGAACGATTGTAGAAAAGAACTAATATTGATACCGAGGCTGGAAATGCATCTGGATCTCGATCTTTAACGATATACATAGTCACGGACACAAAACGCTTCTAGAAGTAACGTCAAAAACCAATATCTTCTCGCATATGTAGAAGGGACATCTGAGGCTTGGTTCAATCAGGATTATGGTATTAAATGGTATAGTATTGCTTGTGAAATGCTAATATTTTGTTGATACTGTGCAACGATGATAAAAAACCAAGTAAAGTGGTGTTATAGTGCATAATTTTTCTGCCTTTGATTCACACTATTTTGCATCCTTTAAGCTGTTCGAACGATGAGTATCAGAACAAGCAAAATGACGATAATATTTTTATGGGAAAAAAGCATGTATCTCATTAAAATATCTTAATTAATGATAGAACAAGCAAAACACGAATAATATTTTCATGAGATAAAAATCAGATATCTCATTAATATACTTTAATGAATGATCGAACAAGCAAAACGACGATAGTACCTGTATGAAATAAACAAGGTATCTTAAGCATATTTGATGATTAGTTATTTCAAGGACACGAATGAAGACACGCAAGCTAAATTTATATTAGTGATGTACATATAAGCATCGTCTTGTTTTTATCTCTAATATAGAACAACGTCGATATATTAGTGCTATTCTGGTCGTCAGCACATAAGACTTCGTATAATACAGAGAGCAAACGTATGTATTTTGAAGTCGTATTCTATTCAGAGAGCGTTGTTTATCCTCAGTATTCAGTGAATTTTTCTATTCTTAAATAATATCACTAAGCTTATATTATTTTTTATTTCGTGCCGTAGTAACTACTTTCCTGTCGGTATAAAAGTGTTCCAAAACTCTATATGAAATGAATAGTAAATATTAACTACTGTAAAGCCATACTTGTCACAAAACGTCTGTAGCAGGAGGTGTTAATCAGCTTTGTTAGGTTCCACGTAGAAAAAAGACCGTTCAATATTATTTTCTTTTACCATTCGAAGATGTTTGACCTCGCTCAAAATTAGATATGATACTGTACAGATAAAAAGTGTTTCAGGAAATTTTCGTTGAGAGATTTCTCTTCAACTGAGTTTTGGCGAAGAATTCGCTCAGAATATTATCGTCAGAGCGAATAGTTCTAATTAGATAACATCTGTTTGTATAATATCAGCAAAATTCGCATCGATGAGTTTTAGAAAAATCGTTTTTCTCCTAAAATGACTCTGTGGTTAAGATGATCCAGAAAATTTTCAAGTCATAATGACGAAGTTGGATAGTGAAATCATTGGGTACTTGTGTTATCCAATCTCCTCATGAGGAAGATAAAAATTATAGAAGATTGTTCAGAAAAAGATAATGAGCGCACAGTTCTGAAAAAGGGTGATTTTATAGAAATACTTCTAGCTCTAAAACTTCGATGTATATTTTTCGGTCACGGCGAACAATCATAAGTGTAAAGTGGTTTAATTTTTCTGTAGTTCCATAGCACAATCATAGTGCTAAAAAATAATGGTGTCTTACTATGAATGACTCCCTAGCCTTTTGCTTGATATCTCTCTGGGTTTTTATGGTGTCAAATCATAGGAACCAATTACATAAACGCTTTCGTTGAGCTTTGAAAGTTGTACTCTATGAGTATATACTCAAACTCTTCCATTAGAAGCCCATAGAGTTAAATAAATGTTAGCTTCCATGGATTTTCGAAAATATTCCTGTTTTTCACCGTATCTTTCCAGTTTTTGGGAAATTACGGTCAATTTGTCGTAGTATTTTTATTTAGAGCAAGTTTTTGGTTTGTACTAATGCTACTAAACAATGCTATAATACAAGACTAGACGCATTCTGAAACGGTTCTACTTCGAATAGTTTAAGTGTAAATAGCGAGGGAAAGCATGCAAGATAATGACTCGTTTTCCTGAAAAATAAGTTTTCTACGTTGAAATTTTTACATGTTGCTTCAGTATCAGCCCAAAATACAAGTTAGTGTCAATGAAAACAGCTCGAAAGTGATTGTTGATAGATTTTTGTAGTATTGCTATGGTGACTTTTTTCTTTTATATCTGCATTGACCATTTCTGTAGGACGTAGTACAGAATACAATGTTGAAAATTTTTGGAGAAAATCAGTTTCGACATAATAAAAACTGACAGAGATATGTGTAGGCAACGTGTGTGATTAATAACGGATTCCAGCATAAGGAAATATATAAATGGACAGAATGAAGAACAAGAGGTCCTGCTTGAAACTCGAACCGCACATGTTTTGTGATCCGAGCAGATGTCCTAAGCTAATTAGACTAGAAGGAGTATTTTAGTCTACGTTTAGCGTCGAAGTGTACCATCTCTGACGCCAACAATATGGGGAAAATAACAATGACTGATTTATTCTGGTTCATCTGTTAGTTCAAGAATATATGTAAAAAAACAAACAGGCCAACGAATCTTCAGAGCAAGTATTATCATTAAACTGGTCTAACTTCTGGGATTGTTTCAGGTATTGTTCGGCCATAAAGAGGAGTTACAAGAACTCGGTAATTTTATTATTGCATCACTTAAAAGCAATCTACTCACTCTAGAAAGCAATATAAGAACGTGATGAAAAGAGCATGAACCGATAGATTATCACAGAGAACACTCATTCAATGTTTCTTAAGTTCGTATTGTTCACAAAGTTTGCCTGTTATTTGCAATCACTTTTATATTCGCCAAGTCAGTTTCTACGTTAATCGAAAGTTTTCTGCCAATGGTAGAAGAAAACTTGAATATGTATATGTTGAAGCCGAATAGGATGGTAGAAGTGGTCGAGTTCTCTGTTCTCTAGGGTTCCGTTCCTTGGGAATGGAATCCACTTGAAGGTTCGTTTCCGAACATTTCTGATTATTTTGAGACATATGGACGTGCATATTCGCTCAATCTATATCAAGTCACTATGCGTTTTCGGGTTTCTGAGGACGCAACCAGGAACTGACATTCCTCGACGATGGTCAATTTCAGCAAGAAAAATAGAATTTTTTCCATTATTCAATGTTGCTGTTTAAAACCTAAGGAAAAGAGTCCTTGAAATCAAAAAGTCGGCTCCATCTATTACTATACCAATCAGAGAGGAGTACGGCATTGTTGACTTTTGAATGTACCATGTTTCATGTGATAGAACTAAAATAGTGACCTGATACAACGCTATGATCTCAAAATCCCTTTTGAAGGGTGTGGGTGAATGTGGCTGTGACTGTGGGTGTGGGTATGGGTGATGTCTCTCCATCTACACTGACACTCACACCCACACCCACACCTTTCATATGTAGAAACTCTACGACATTTTTACTTGACCAAGTTACAATTCTAGAAAAAGGTGATTGTGACACCTTGATCATGGTACGATAGATCTGAAACTATGTTACTGACTGTTTTAAAAAATATGGCTAGAAAACATGTTTAAAATCTTACATATGAAAGTATCCATGCTAGAGGATTGAAAACAGAAAAAAATAATGTGTACTAGTTTTGACAGAAATCAACAAAGACTAAATAAGCGTTAGCTGGTTAGATAAATATTCGAAGCAGTAGCGTTGATAATTGTTTTAATATGCTGCAGTATTCATGCAAGTGTTTTGATTGGCTATAAGTTTATCGCCAAAAATCTTGTCCAGTCTCCTTAGCGTATTAAATACATCTATTTAACTGTTGAAAAATCGTTAAGATTGCACAGAAAAGTTGTCCGCTTATACATAAATCGACTGAATGGATTAGGCAAAATTATTGCATTGACAGTTTTCTGTAGCAACTCTGCATGGTTAGAGATATGTCTATATTCTCGTATTATGTATGTGTTCTTCTTTAACTATTGTCTCATCGTAGATTGAAATGGTCTCTATGGATAATAACGTTAAATTGGTCAACTACTCGCTTCGTAAGAACAGTATTGTCGTCGATGCAAATGAGAAGCCAAGATCAATTTCAAATGGGCAAAATGCAAAAAACATTCAGAACAATACCATCGCTCGAATAAAAAATTACACGATTCAACAGAATATGTAAGACTTTTTCTTTTGATGTCAAATATCATCGTTGTTGCTCTTTTTCAGAAAATTTTGTTGGTGGGTAATGTTGGGTTTCATAGACAAACTTGTCTTTGTACTGCCTACGATCACAAGTATAGTTACGATCATAGGTATACTGGTTGTTTGTTTAACCGCATCAAAATCACCAGGTATGTCCTTGTTGTTTTACATTCTTCGTATTCAATACAATAAAAATCCACGGTTAGTTCGGTTCTATTTTGCCAATATTGTGAGTTTTGGTTAAAAAAAAATCAAATTGTGATAATATTTTATATCGAGATGCTTGAAGTAAACCATCCAGCGAGGACGGAATTATAAGCACTGCAACTGCGTCACTTTTTCATTTCAAATTAGCACTGACGAATGCGAACCAACCAAGATGATCATCAGCAGTAGACGTGATACTTTGTCCATAAGTCGAACCTAGTGAGACTAGAAAATGACGAAAAAGATACAGGTGCTTACAAGAAACCTCATCAACTGCTATTCCCACTTCGAGCTCATATTTAACTCATGAGGGTAAGGCTCATAGAGTAGAGAAAAATTCCTAAGGGATTAACACCATTGTTACTTTGTTTCAGAGGGACAGCCATAAAAAATTTCTCAAAAAAAGAGATGATTGTGTCTTCTAAAAAAGTTGTTTTTCCTTTCACAACAAAACGAACGTTTTCACAAGTTGATATATTACCAACTCAACTTACGCATGGTCGCTTTTTGAAGAAAGATCAACTTTATCCTATTCAGTGTCCTACAGATGAAGGAGAGAAATTCATTAAATTATCCCTTCTATTATTTTTGGTAGCATTTTTTTTACACATCTTGGGACGATAATAGCAGTTTATTTAGAATTTCTTTTTCTCTATCTCATCTATATGTCCTTTTGACATCATAGATATGTGAAACAATAAGAGAAAATACAAGTGATTTTCTTATAGGACGTAGCGAAGGTAAACATATTTTCTCTCTGAGACACATCTTTTTTACATTTTCTAACTGTACGTTGTTCGAAGATGGGAGCAAGCAGATAATAATAGATAGAGATCTATAGGAAGGAGGTTGCCAGATGTGGCCATCATATATACAGTCGAGGAAAATTTCAATTATACCCTTTGAGGTTTTGTTTTTTATTATAATACGTTTTTATCTATTACCTTACTACATAAAGGAAGAAACCTCAGAACACACTGCATCTTCTGGTATATTTACATTGGCCATCAAATGCAGTTAAAAGTATAAATAGTGTATTAGAAGAAAAAGAACTTTTTTTAAATTCCCTGGTGTCCATAATGTTGTAACATTTTTTATTTTACATATATCTTGGCTTAGGTAAATGATAAAACCTTGAATTTCTTTTTTCGAAAGATGCGCCCTGGAAAGCTCTACAAAACTTGTACGGACCAAATCCTATAGCAAATCGGAAAAGTTCTCGAAATATTTTCTATACGATGGGAAGTGACACTACCACCCATAAATTGTTCATTTTGAGTATAAGAAAAACCATCAGAACAGATAAAATGGAATTCGATCATATAGCTTTTGTAGAACTTTTCAGAGCACATCTTTCGAAAAAAAATTCAAGATTTTATCATTTACCTAAGCCGAGAGATATATTCGAAATAAAAAAAAATGTTCTTTTCCTTCTGATACACTTTTAATATTTTAAACTGCATTTTATGTTCAACGCAAATATACTAAGAGATGCGACGCGTTCTGGACTTTCTCCCTATATATAGCAGGTTAATAGATAAAAATGTATAGCAATAAAAAGCAAAAAAATCAATGGGTATAATTGAAACTTTCCTTGACTATATACATATATATTGATCCAATTATGCCTTCTTTAGTTCTACTATCTTGCCTGAATGCGTATACGTCCTCTGTTCTAGTATATTCAGCTACATTTGTTTTCTTTCTCTTTATTCATTTATCAATCATGTATGTTCTCTCTCATATGCTATAGTGAGTTCTCATCTCTTTATTACATTCTAGTGAATGCTTTCCCTTTCCACTATTTGAAATAATAACATATTGCATAAATGTAATCAGATAACACTTTTCTCTTATTAACAAGTGGTTAGTGGTCGACTACCTTCACATAGTGAAGAAATAGCAAGTACATTTCTATTGGTTTATCGTTCAAATATCTCGACAATAAAAAGTGCGAAATTCTCAGAACGTTGTAACAGTATTATGAAACCTGAAATCAAAAGAATTATCCAGTGATTGATCATCTTTAATCAGTTTTGGGGTGCAGGTGTGCATGTCAATTTTTCTCTTCCCTCTACTGAACCATGCACAGTGGGCAGCAGACAGTCCACACCTATATTCCAGAGTTTTAACCAGTGACAAAAATACGCCTCGTTCAAAAGAGGTTTTTTTTTAAATATCACGGGTGTTGATTTCACATTTCAAACAGATAAATGTTATGACAAAGTGCTCTATCGACGGATTGATGATGCATTGTTCTTTGTTCAACAAGTCTGTGCTTCACTCTATTTTTTTTTGACCTATCATTATCATTAGATTATATTTATCATTTCCTTGATCTTTTATTTCATTTCCTGTATCATCTTTATTTTCTTACTATATGAAAATGTAGCTAACATTCTTCTGTTGTTATACAACAAGTAACAAAGAGTAGGATAAGTTTGTCAAAAACTAGTTCCTGAACATGTTTCTTTATTGAGATGAGAAAAGAAAATTTCTATAAAAACATTAAAATCACTTTTGTAGATGAACTCCTTATTTGTGAAGGTTTCTCTAGTTTATGACTCCAATCAATGAGCAACGCATGAACTCAAACGGAATGAATTAGTTGACGAAAGTTTACTCATTAGTGTTTTCTTTCTCAACTATACCTGTTATACTGATATTTTCCTATAGATCACAGTATACTAACCAGTCAAATGATGATATTTTGCTCTCATACATGTTTCATACTTATTAAAATATCATAAAGTTTCTAGTGAAAGCGTACATGTCTCTTGTAGGATAACAATGAGAAATATTCATGGGTGGGTGTGAGTGTGGGTGTGGGTGTGGATGTGGGTGTGGATGTGGATGTGGATGTGGGTGTGGGTGTGGGTGTCGGTGTGAGTCCGGGTGTCTGGTCCAATAAGTGACACCCACACCCATATCCACGCCCACCGCCACCCACCCCACACCCACACCCACACCCACACCCACACCCACACCACCCACACCCACACCCACGCCCACACCCACACCACCCACACCCACACCCCACATATCATCAAAAATCAGGAACAAGAAAAAAACTCAGAACCTATATTATCATACTAATGATTATCGAGAAAAAAAAGAAAAGAACAGTTACAATAGTATTATTAATGTATATTCCCTTGTTTTATTCCACTTTTCGTATGATATGTAATGCAATGAAACGAATATCTACATGCTCATATAGTATGGACGTGAGATGAAAATTTAGATATAATCATCAAAATAATGACAATAAATCAATGAAGTATGAGTTGTGTTGTTATTATAATTATAATTTTTCCAAGAAAAGTATCTTATATACGATTGACATAAGAGTGCACATTGAAAATCACTCATCATTACAAAAACAAAAAGTTACTGATCACGTTGTTAACTTGTTAATCAGTAAAAATATATGCGTAAACAAAAAAAATGAAAGATAATCGTATCGAGACAAAAAATAGTCGAAATAATTTAAAGGAAATAAATATCATTGGCAGAGATATTTGAGAACTATTGAATATTACTATATGAATAATAATTATTTAATTTTTATAGGAAGAAGAATTGTTATTGGATTGTCGTTGCTATTAGAGAAGCAATGATGATAGTGCACCACCCACCATCATCATTGCATGTTTGTACCTAACAGGTTCATTGATCTTAATCAGTAGTCGTTCGATGATGAAATGGTGGCTCACTATCACTGTTTCATCCCTAGTTTCCATTTAACTTTAATTTATAACATTTTTCAATCTCTTGTTTCCTTTATTATTTGTTATATTCGTTTTTCAGAAAAAATAACAGTGAATTAAATCTTTATAGAGTTTTTATTTACATAATGACCTTTACTGCTAATGAAAAACATTCCAATAATCATCGAAATATCTAATAAAATCTGTTCTGAATTGGTTCAGAGAATTTACAAACAGATGTAGTCGAATAACTCGGCAACTAACTATAGTATTTCTCATTCAGTTGTTTAGCCTATTTTGCTAATTATAAAATTCACATGCACAAAATTCTATTTAACTATTTTGCAATCACCTTGTTTGTATTTATTTTTAAGTCAATATCTCATCATAAATGTGAAAAGTGTAAAAAACTCACACTCATGACGCAAAAGAAAGAGACATCAAAATCACACTCTTAAAGCGCGCGCTCATTTATTTCGAAGTAATTTATTTTTTTTCTTCGTTTATGTCATTAAAGTAAAGGTATACATGCACAGATGTCTATCAAATTATAATATGAATATGAATATGAATGTTATTCATAGAATTTATATCACTATAGTGTTGTTTTGATGTTGTTTATTTCGTTGATAAAATATTATGTATAAATTGCACAGTAACAAATTGCCTAAGCATGTATAAAAATAAAACTATTCATTAGATAAAAAATTATTAATCAGTGAAAATAAACACTCAGACGAAAAGGTAAACTATACACATACTATAAAATAAAAAAGGTAAGTATGATCATTTTTTTAATACTTTCATTTTATATTTAAAACTGAAAGAATTTTAAAGAAAATAAATATTATCAGTCAAAGCATTCGAGAATAATTAACTATTACTATTTGAAAAATACCAGTTTTATTTTAATACGAAAATTAGTTCTTATTTATAACTTTCTTCAGATTCTCATTTCGTTTTGATTTCGTATACCTTTTTTTGTTCAAAAGAAACTACCACTAATTGTCTTTTCTAGTAATTGTCAATTAACTGAGAATGATAAATAAAATAAAATTATAAATCATAAGTCAAAATGATATGCAGAGTGAGTTGGTAAGACAATTTTCAGTTGAAATAAAATGGTTTGTTATTGAGATATGATACGAATAAAACAAGTTGAGATACCGTGATGCTAATCACATAGAAACATGTTGTGCTCATTTTTCGAGAATTAAAATAATAATAGGATAAGTTCTTGTGAAATTTTTTTTATCTACATTGTGACTCACATCTAACAGAAAAATATTAGCTTTAGAATGAGGATGACAACTGAGAGAGTTTCTTCGTAAAAATTTTGAATTTTGTCTGGAAAATGAAAAAATAAATTAATAATTGGTTAATTTTTAATAAGGAAATAAATTAAGAAAATATCAATTAAAAGTGTTAGTACAGCTTTTTAGTTTGACCAGTTAGATTTGGTTTAGTGCAAAAAAAACGACATCGTATGACTGAAAAAATCGCTGTCTTAGAGACTCTCTGTACCGACTATGTAAAATATTTTTATGATTATGGAAAAACATATAGAAAAATCTTATAAAGACTGCTCCAATCTCTACTGAAAAAATATCTTCAAAGGACTTCCAAACAGATATAGTCAAATTATTTCAAAATTCATTAGCATTTCAACAATTTATTTCTATAAAAAATTTTTTATTTGTTAAACTTGACATTAACTATATAGAGCACTGATATGTTGTTAATCTTTTCTTGGTCAAGTTTGTGGTTATATTTTTGGAAAGAACACAATGAAACTGTATAGAATTTCATAAAATAGAATATTGTTAGTCAGAAGAACTCTTCTATTAAAAAAGCAAAATGAATCAAACATCGATTAAAATAGAAAACAATCTTTTTTGAATCTCTTCGAGCATTTATAACAAAATGAGTATAATAATCATGACCAACATTGCCAATGAATTATGTTCTCATGACCAAAATAAACGACACATCTCATTTTTTTCGATTTATTATTCACACTATTATTGTGTGGTGTCTAGACCCGTCGGGTCCAGAATTTTTGGACCCGGACCCGGTCGCTTAAATTTTTTGGATCCAAACACAATGACAAGTCAGTTTAGATAGTATAGTCAAGAAGGGTTTTGTTGTTTTTTATCTATTTTCTAAATACATTTAATTTCTTCTTTGTATAAAACGAACAAAACTTTAAAACAATTCAAAATATATTGTATGGATCAAAGTTTCCTTCAGACCTGGACCCGCCCCGGACCCGGTCAAAGCAAAATTTTCAGACCCGGACCCGGTCAAAATAAAACTTTTGGACCCGAACCCGGACCCGTGCGGGTACGGGTCGGGTCTGGGTCCGGGTCCTACCCGACGGGGTCTAGTGGTGTCATATTTATACTATAAGTATATCTCTTATTATTCAGACTACTCTACAACTTTCAGTCACAAACAACAAGAATTGTTGAGGAAACTGCATATTTGTCTCGTGTACTAATATGTCATTGGAAACAAAATGTCTTTTCATGGTCGTCTCACTACCATGTCTGGTTCCATTTGAAATTTTGGATGTTAGTTAATTGCCTTTTAACTACAAATTATAAATGAAAACATTTTTGACGACATCTTTATATCGCATAATAAACAACATTTGTGAGTTAGAAAACAATAATTTTCCATACAGACATACATTAATGATAACCTCTAAATATCTATTATATTAGACACAGACTACTGGCTAAGGGCTAAAGTAATATTTTTAAAATAAAGTAAGGTTTATTCGAATTCATTTTATTGAGTATTGCTACAAGATGCCTTACATAATTGATTGTATTCAATTATTCTTGTATTACCTATTGTCGCCAACGGAGACTGAAGGAGGCCCATAATATGAACATGTTTTCCTAACTCACTGTACGATTTACTACAAATATAGAAATGCAGTCAAAAATATTTTTATCTACAACCTGCACCACAAAAGCAATTAATTGACATCTAAAAATTCAACTCGATTCAGCAATGCATAGGTTTCGTTTCGTTTTGCTTAGGTGGAGAAAGAATTCAGGAAAAAAAGACTCGCCTCGAACTAAACAGAAACAGTTCTTCTTTCCTATTATTTCTTCGTGTTAATGAAATTCTGAGAAATTCAGATTTGTTTCACGTCATTAGAAACAGTATCCTACAAAAATGTTGTATACACTATATTCGAAAAATGACACTACTGTCACTATGTCACGGAAACGACCATGAGATGCCTAATTCGAATTATAATATAAGTGCACTTCGAGAAGTACTTAATCATTTCGAAAATAACTAAGAAAATAAAATATACATGCACCCATGTATATAAATTATTATAAAAGCTATAAATGATGAAGACTTTACTGTAAAGTTAGGCAAAAATTTTGCTTTTTTGCCATTTATCATTTATGATAAAAGCTACAAATGATGATGACTTTACTGTAAAGTTAGGGAAAAAATTTTATTTCTTTTTTTTGCCTAACTTTAGAGTAAAGTCTTCATCATTTATAGCTTTTATCATTTATGATAAAGGGCAAAAAAGTAAAACTTTTTGCCTAACTTTACAGTAAAGTCATCACCAATTATAGCTTTTATCATAAATAATAAATGGCTAAAAAAAGTAAATTTTTTTGCCTAGTTTTGCAGTAAAGTCTCCATGATTTATGCTTTATAATTAACGATAAGTGACGAAGAACAAGTTTTATTCCTTTGCTAACATGAGTGCTATGTTTTTTTTTCGATCTCCCTTTATACTATAAGTCGAATTAGGCAGCTGCTCGAAACGACTCGATACTTACATATTCAAAGTTGGATATTCGTTAAATGCGTAGTTAGTTGTATAGTTGAAATATATTCAGTAACGAATACTTGAAGTTGATAACTTTCAGTCGCTACTCAGATGTTGAGTCACATTCATGCATATAGTGTTTGTAGGTGTTTGTTGAATGAGCTTCCGATATGTTAAGTATCAAACTATGCTTTTGAATTTTGTCTCATCGTGTGTCATTTTTATTTGTTAGTTAGCAAAATATGAACTGATTCACTTTCTCTTTGAATTCGGCTCATTTTCTCTGACTTCAGTCCATCTCCTCTGGATTCGATTCACTTTCACCTTGGATTTGGTTCACTTTCTCTCTAGATTCAGTTTATTTCTCTTTGTATTCGACTCAGTTTCACTAAATAATGGAGTAGATCGTATCAATTAGTGAGAGAACAGTTAGTTCTCCTTGTAATATTAAAAGGAAGTATTTGTTTGGGGAGAAAATAGCTGACTCTCTTGAAAAGCTGGAGAAAAAATATCTTTTTCATTGTTGATTCTCCTCGTTCAAAGATTAAAACCCGTTAGCTATCCATAAAAAAAGAAATCTTCAGAGAGAAAGAAAAATGCAAGAAAAAGATCAGTGACTGAAAATTCCCCGGGTTCTTCCTTCCTCGTATGGTCTGCAGACATGATAGTAAGACAACAACGACAAAATATTTTCATTTAAACTACATTTTAGTACATGAGACAAATTTACAAGTTTTTCAACCGTTTCTTGTTGTTTGCGACTGAAGTAGTAGAATAGACTGAATGACAAAAGATGTATCTATAGTACGAATATAAGACTAAGTGATAATTATGTGAAAAATAAACTGAACAAATGAGATGCGTTATTTATTTTGTCCAAGAGGATAGATCAAAAGTTTTGCAACTGTACAAGATATTGACTGGGAAAAACACACATATGTATATAATCTGATTATGGAATAGTATTTGATCATTCTAAAGTTAAAAATTAGAATTAAAAAAAAAAGATTTGAGATAGATAGTTATCATATTAGCATCATACTTATACTTGTACTTGAAGGACTGGTATTTATACTCATACTCAAAAAAGCCCATACTTGCTCAGCACTGATCCTAGTACACACCTAAACAATACAATAAAAATTTGTCTAAATCATCGAATTAGAAAAAAAAACTCAATAGAGACAATAAAATAATTTTTTAAACAAATTAAAATTCATAGACAAATATGTCAAAACTGTACTAGATAGTAGAATGTATCATTTAGAAAATGAAGCTATAAACAAACAAGACAAATCAAATAAAAATGATATTGAAATAAGTTAGAGAATTGATTTGAGACAAAATAAAGCATAAAATTAGAAATAAGAAAATAGTTCAAACAAAAAGGTTATCAATGAAACATTTGCACATACTAAGATTTATAAGTTAAAGAGAAACATTTTACGACAAGTATTTTTAGTCAATTGAGTCAAATAGACACAAAAAAGAACTTGTATGAATGGTAGCATATCTCGTTGTATACCGGCTCGAACTGCTTCTATGCACATATTTACAGTGCACGTCAAAAGTTTCGCCTCACTTCTTTGTTTTGAGTCGTGTATTAAAACCATACAACATTAATTTAGTTTGGTTACATGCCTGTATAGGTAGAAACTCAGAACTATCTATATATATTTGTTTAATACAAAAAAATCCTTGAATATAAAATACAATAAAAACGAATCAACTTCAATGCTAAGAAAAAAAAATGACATAAAAAAAGTACAAAATGATATTGTTGTTATAAGTTTCAGTATTTTGAGTAAGGTACGAGTAATTCAAAAATCAAGTTATAGATATTTTTACATGATTCGATAGAGCTCATCGAGCTCTATAAAACTATCTATATTAAACAATTTTTAAGCTCTTTTTGGGATAAATTTACAAAAAAACTATGTAAAGAACGTACAAAAAACTCGCATTTTTTAAAATATCTTTATATGAAAAGTCGACAAGTTTTTTTTTCATATAAAAAATGCGAGTTTTTTGTAAATTTTATTTCAAAAAGGGATTGAAAGAATTAATGATATAGACAGTTTTATAAAGCTCGACGAGTTCTATTGAACCATGTAAAAATATCAAAGGAAAAATGTTACTCGATTTTTGAATTACTGGCATCTTATGCAAACTACTGAAACTTATAACAACAATATCATTTTGTATTTTTTTCTTAACATTAAAGTTTGTTTGTTTTTATTATATTTTATATTCAAGAAGTTTTTTTTTTTGTATTCAACAGATATGTATAGATAGTAGTACTCGATCTCTACTATACAGGTATATAACCAAATTAAATTAATGTTGTATAGTTTCAATAGATGAGTCAAAACAAAAAAAGTAGTACGAGCCTTTTGATGTGCACTGTAGTCTGAATGTTTTTGTATTCATTAAGAAGCTATTTGTACAAAATGCTTGAACAATATTTTCAAAAGAAAAAAGAATTTTTTTGACATTCAAAATTCTAGATTAAAATTATTAAAGCAATTAATCTGTTCTTTCAGATATTTTGTGAGTTGTCAAGAATTTGCAGCTTTTCTACACTGAAAAGATACAATCAATAATACAAAAGGTAATTTTTAGAAAAGCATTCTCAGATCAATGATTATGTTCTGCCAACTATCTTTTGTTAAATATTATTATTTTACTATAGATGAATGAAAATTCTGTGAATGATGGTGCTATCAGACACAGATGTTCATTTAATGAACAATATCCTCACGTCGACAAGGAGCAACCTGAAAACTCACCACAAAATCAATCTAATTCAGCGAAATCTGTCAATGTCACTTACAAAATAAAGACACCAATAACTCCAACATACTTGTATATCATTTTCTTTTCTTCTTTATGATCATAATATATATAGAATGTTTTCATTAGCGATAAGCCATTGTGGTCAAGACATCGAACTGCCATAGCTGTGGGTGCATTTTTTCTCTTTACAATCCTATCAATAGCTACAAGTATATTAATAGTTTGTCTGACTTCTCCAAAAGCAAAAGGTATGTTTGTTCTTATTTTTCTTCATATACAAACTACATGATATAAATAAATTAATTCAAATTACATATCAGGATCGATAGATAATATATGTTTCTTTTGTATCAAGTCTTTTAAGACCCTTCCCTCAAAAATCGATCTCAAGGTCAAGTGCATTGAAATCGCATGAAATTTTCAGGATATGTTGGGGTTGTAGTGTGGCTGCTATGGTAAAATTTTCAGCCCTATACCATGTAGTTCGAGGAAGATGCGCACCAAACAAGGGTCAAAAATGGCTCAAAAATTGCTCATTTTGTCTCCGAGAATTCTCTGTGGACCGTCATTCGATGTATAGATATTTTTGTTTTGTTTGAAAGAGCATCTCAGGATGCAGGGCTTATGATAGTGCTTTTTTAAAACTTTTATCTATCAAGTACAGAAAAGGGATGACAAGTTCAGTCACTCGAGAAACTCTCAAAAAATCTCAAAAAATGTCGCTCTAATTATAAAAGTGCTTTTCAATATAATAATCATAATGCTTAATTCAAAAACAAACGAAACCTCGTAGCGCCTGTAATTTTTGACGCTCTTTCAAACAAAAAAAATATTTAACTTTATGTAGTACTGTGGTAGAATACCGCTGCAGATACGGAAAGCCGTCGCAAGTAAAAAAGACATGTGCAGTTAAGTTTAATAAAGCTGTTATATCTCTAGCCAAAGTACAAGAAATGGAGCTGAAATTTTCAATGATGTGAGGATAATCCATCCCCAGTATACCCTGAAATTTTCAGCCCTATAAGATGTATTAGGGCGGAGATCATGTTTTAACAAGATGACGAAGCAAAAAAATCGGTGAGTGTTTTTTTTTTGAGGGGGGGGGGGGGGGAAGGGTGAGGAGCTTAAAGTGTTGCATTCAGTGGTATAAATTTAGTTTTATTTATTACATTATTTCATAAGACTTTTCTGTTCATTCTTAGTAATAGTATGATAAAATAATAAATAGTACTAGTGTATTTTTTTTGAAGAAGAAGACTAAAAATCAACAATTCCATATTTATCAATCGAAAACGATCGATAATTTCACAATAGTTTAAAAATTTTATCATTGTGTTAAATTTATTGATAAACATAGTGTACAAAAGAAAGTATGTGATTGAGAAGAGAAATTCAGCTAAAACAGGTAGTTTGAGGCACTAAAGTGAAAGGGTGCGTCATCTATATAGTTAATATTTTCATTTAACTTTATTTGAATTTTAAAAAAAATTAGAGAAGATTCTATGAAATAAAATTGATATCGATCGAATCCAAATATGATAAAATGCGAAAACTTTCGATAATCTATTATAGAAATTTGATATAATTCAATACGAATGATTACATCATAGCAACTGATCAACATTTACATCATTTCTCTCGTTTCATTTAGTCCAAAAGTGTCAACTGAATTTTACAAAAACAATCAAAAATCCAATTGAATATAATTATGATACTCGATCTGTTGCTGTTGGCAATTTCAACAATGATAATGACAAGTGGTTAGATATTGTTGTTGCCAATCGTGTTGTCGATAGTATATCTGTATTTCTTGATTATAATAACGGCATTTTTGCAAGTCAAATGACATATTCGACTGGCTTATATTCTGCTCCATACATGGTGGCGGTTGGTGATTTCAACAACAATGATCAGGCGGATATTGCTGTCGCATATTTTGGCACTAACAGTATAGGTATATTCTTAGGATTTGGGAACGGTTCATTTGCAAGCCAGAAAATAATCTCAACTGGTTCGTCTCGTCCAATCTGGATTCACTTAGCTGATCTCGATAATGACACATTTCTTGATATTGTTACTGCTAATTATGGTACCGACAGTATTAGCATATTTTATGGCTTTGGAAATGGCAATTTTTCATATCCGATAACATATTCAACAGGCTATGATTCTTCGCCATTCTCAGCAGTCAGTGGAGATATTAATAATGACAATCACTTAGATCTTATCATTGCTAATTATGGTACAAACAATATAGGAATACATCTAGCAAATGGTAACAGAACTTTCTTACAACAAAAGATATTGTCAACTGGCATCAATTCTCATCCATATTCGGTCATCGTTGGCTATTTTAACAATGATAATATGTTAGATATTGCCGTTGCTAATTATGGAAATAACAATATTGCCGTACTTCTGGGTGAGGGTAATGCAACTTTTACCAGTCAAATAACATACTCGCTTAATACTTCTCCATATTCTATTGGTCTTGGCGATTTCAACAAAGACAATCGACTTGATTTAGTCGTCACTAGTAAAGGTACTTATAACATAGGTATATTATTAGGACTTGGGAACGGAACCTTTCTCGATCCAGTAATGAATTCCACCGGATCTTCCTCTTCAACTTCAGTTGCAGTAGCTGATTTCAATAAAGATAATCTACTAGACGTTATTATCACCAGCAATGATACTAACAGCATAGGTATTCGATTTGGTTATGATGAAGGCTTTCAAACACAAAAAACGTATTCAACTGGCTCTCTTCCATGGTCTGTAGCTGTTGGTGATTTCAACAATGATGACCGACTAGATATTCTTGTTGCTAATTATGGCGACAATACTACGAGTGTACTTCTCGGATACGGCAATGGATCATTTGCAAATCAAATCAAATATTCAACTGGCGATTCACCATGTTCCGTCGCTGTCAGGGATTTGAACAACGACAATCGTCTGGATATCCTTGTTGCTAATTACGCTGACAATACTATAAGTGTGCTTCTCGGATATGGTAATGGTTCTTTTGCAAATCAAATCAAGCATTCCACTGGCTCTCTTCCACGGTCTGTAGCTGTTGGTGATTTCAACAATGATGAACGACTGGATATTCTTGTTGCTAATTATGGCGACAATACTACGAGTGTACTTCTCGGATACGGCAATGGATCCTTTGCAAATCAAATCAAATATTCAACTGGCCATTTGCCATACTCCGTCGCTGTTGGAGATTTGAACAACGACGGTCGACTAGATATCCTTGTTGCTAATTATGATGACAGCACTGTAAGTGTACTTCAAGGATATGGTAATGGTTCTTTTGCAAATCAAATCAACTACTCAACTGGTCGTTGGCCATCCTCTGTTGCTGTTGGTGATTTCAATAACGATGCTCAGTTGGATATTGTCGTTGCTAGTTTTTGGGACAACAATGTAGGTATATTTCTCGGATATGGCAATGGCTCTTTCACAAAACAAAAAACATATTCAACTGGCTCCTATCCAATGTCTGTAGCTGTTGGTGATTTCAACAATGACACTCAATTGGATATTGTCGTTGTTCATTATGCTGACAATAATGTATGTTTACTGCGCGGATTTGGCAATGGCTCTTTCGCAAATCAAATCAAGTATTCAATCGGTTCGAGTTCATCTTCCCTAGCTGTTGGTGACTTTAACAACGATACTCGATTGGATATCGTCGGTGTTCATGAAGTTTACAGTAATGTAGGTGTATTGCTTCATTATGCGGAAGGATCTTTAGGAAACGAAATCACATTTGCATCTGGTACTGCTTCCCGCCTACGATATGTTGCTGTCGTTGATTTGAGCAATGACAAGATTCTAGATCTTGTTGTCGCTAATTATGGAACTGATAATATAGGTATACTTCTTGGGTATGGTGATGGATCGTTTTCAAGACAAAAAACATTTTCAACAGGCTCAAATTCAAAACCATATTCAATTGCCATTGGTGATTTCAATAAAGACAATCAACTGGATTTGGCTGTAACCAATAATGCTATTAAGAACATCGATATATTTCTGGGAAATGGAACTGGAGCATTTTCACGTCAATCAACTTATAGGTCTAGCTTGAAAGTAGCTCCTTCAATTGTCACTGCTGGTGATTTCAACAATGATCGACAATCAGAAATTGTTGTGGCATATAACAATAATGATAATATAGATATATTTGTGATATTCGATCCTGCCTTATTTACAAAACGATTTACGTATTCAACTGGCTCTTCATCATATTTTGTGGCTGTTGGCGATTTCAACAACGACATTCACATGGATATTGTCGTTGCTACTCATGCTGCCAGGACTGTAAGTGTACTTCTCGGATACGGCAATGGATCTTTTGCAAATCAAATCAAATATACAACTGGTCCTGGGCCAAGCTCCGTCACTGTTGGGGATTTGAACAACGATGGTCGACTGGATATCCTTGTTGCTAATGACTTTGACGATACTATAAGTGTGCTTCTCGGATATGGTAATGGATCTTTTGCAAATCAAATCGAATATTCAACTGGCCGTAGCCCACGCTCCGTCGCTGTTGGTGATTTCAACAACGATG
>CAJNOP010000548.1:76098-87745 GCA_905250075.1 Rotaria sp. Silwood1
TAAGATCGGATTTAAAAAACATAACGAAATTCATGACAACTGTTAGTTTCATTATTGTGCAACTAGCATTAAGATAAGACCTGGAAATAGGAAACTTTTTTTTTTTAAAGTATTTATTCAAATGAAATAAAAAATCAACGACAATTAAAATTACTGAACAAAATAAATGAGCTTTATTAATACATATATTTATCTAAATTAAAATTATTAGTTAAAGTATGTGACTTATGTTTTTCTATATTAGAACAAGCTAAATTAATTAGCTATAAACAAATTTATATCATGTGACTTTTTTTTTCCTTTATACCCATATATTTATTTCTTGATTATTATGTTATTATTGCACTTCATGAATTGATCCTTTTCTTTTTTTTTTTTTTTGTACAAAGAAATCTCATGATTATGCAAAGTTTAATTATAATATCATACTTATCTCATATGATTAGTAAAGCAAAAAATTGTAATTATTAATTACAAGAAGTTCTTTTTCCGTTTTCCTCTTCCTTTCAAAATCACAATACATGAACAAAATCATTCGTTAGAGGTTCCTGTAAACAGTTGTCTTGTGTCGTTAAAATACACTCAATGTCACTTTTACATTCTCATCATTAAATGTCATCATGTTACCGTCTTACTAATCTTACATTTATGGGAAAAAAAAGGTCCTGTTCACCTTTTGTATTTCACTATGAATATTCGTATCTGAATCGTATTCTTCGACTAAAATAATTAAAAAAAAACATCAAGATTTAAAATTTTTTTTCCCATATAAGTTTTCTATTAAATGAATCTTCTTTAAATAAAGAAAAGAGAATATCCATTGATAAGTTTCATACAATAAAGATTTATATGTTTAATCGAAAAGTAATACATTGAAATGTAAGAGATCAATAATAATAAATGAAAATCTTTTCATTCCTAATGTGAAATCATCATTGAAGGAATAATATCATTGTTTCTTTTTTAATCAAGAATAGAAACAGAAAATATTGATCTATTCGAAAGCTGCAACTGTTTTATTGAACATAAAATTAACATATTGTTTTCTTATTTGTGTTTTATCTAACCCTGTATCCACGACATGATCCAGTGGCGTAGCCAGGAGTTTTTGAGTCAGGGGAAATTCATCAGTCGAACTATTTTGAGTTACGGGCAGCTAAGGGCAACCATTATGATTTCAAAAATATCTATGGGCAATAACTGTTCAAACACTGTATAGCTCAATAAATCCATGGGCAATTGCCTTATGGCCCTACCCCTGGCTACGCCACTGATATGATCTAAAGGGACATAGTGTTGATTACAAATAATTTATGAAAACAAATCACAAACAAAAAAATAATGAGTAAAGATCGCATGAATTTTAAATAACGATTTGCAAAGTCGAATCATTTAGACATAAGCATAGAATGCATAGACCATCGTCAAAAAAAGAACAAATTTAAAACATTTAGAATAGAACAACATTATACAAAATATAGTATTATTAAACAGAAAACTCAAATAGGTTGTTAATACTCGAGCAAGAAAGAGAGAGAGAGAGAGAATTAAACACATCAGTTATACACTTTCAATTTTGACAACAAAAAAAATATATATATATATATATTTAAACGTTTATTTTGATGAAATAGGTGTTGTATCAGTTATTTTAGTTACATTTAATTTTTGATTTTGTTTTAAATAATGTCTTGGTGAAGAATTTGAAAGTTGAATTCTATTATTAATTGTTAAATTATTATGATTTATTTTTCTACTACTAGTACAATTGACACGACAAAAACATATTGTTTTAAGAAAAACAATAAGTTCTTGTCGAAATATCGTACCAGTTGCACAAAATAAAATAAAATTAACTGAATGACATAAATAAAATAATAAACGTAATAATGTCCATTGAAGACGAAATGCTGGTGCCCATTGATAACTTGTTGGTGCAACAGCAAGAAATATTGATGCTGGTGATGTTAAAACAGTATAAAGTATACTAACAGCATATAACATTCGTGTTATTGAACGTTTTTTTTTTGTTTTTGAATGTGATCGTTTTGATGCTTGTCGTACTGTACGTATAAGTAATGCATTACCAATAATAATTATTCCTAATGGTATTATTGTATATAAAACAAGTGCTAATTTTGGATAAATTTCACTTCGAATTTTATAATATATTTTATGATGATTTTGATTAACAGTACATTCAAGTGCATGAATACGTGTTATATCCGAATAAGTTAAATCATAATATAAAAAGAAATGAAATTCAGCTAAACAAACAAATAAAATACAAAAAAATATTTGTATACATGTTTGTTTTAATGAACATAAAGCTATTTGACTAACATATAAATAACGTTGTAATGTAACAAGTGCAAGTATTAATGGTGCTAAACGAAGAAATAAATATGTTAAATAAATATGTATACGACATGTAAATGAATTTATTTTTCGAATATCAAGATCAAATGCATCAAGTAAAAATTGTCTTAATAAACCTGTATAACATGTACCCATTTCAGCAACACATAAAACAGCTAAATAAATTGATGTTGTTTCTTTACGAAGACGTGGTCGTAATAAAACAATAAATGAAACAATATTTCCAATAGCACAACCAAATAATATTATTGGTGTTACTGTACTTGAAACCCATCGAGTTAAATTTACATGTGAATATGATAATGAATTATTCATATTTATCTAAAATTTATTATATGAATTACATAAAAAATAAAGAAAGATTTTAGTCATATTTATTTAAGTATAAGAATAAAAGAAAATATCCTTTTACATCACATCTATTATAAATGAAATACTTGCTAATGAAAGTTATTCACGGCTATCATATGATATAAATTACAATAAAGATTTAAGAAAAAAAAAACCAATTTATGAATAACTATAGTATGAAATGAAAATATTTTAATGTTCAAATAAATTACAGTACCTGTAAACAAATAACAAACAATAGATATTGTCATGTTTCTCAATAGCAAATCGTGTTAAATAGATATATTAGTCCATAAATAAAGATCGAAGTCTAGCAAGAATTCAAAATAATCTAGTTAGAATCACAAGTCATGATTTAATAAAATCCAAATCAGAATACAAAAAAAAAACAAAATATTTCAAATAAAAGAAGATTTATTTCATATTTATAAAGAAAAAAAAAACAATAGTTCTCGATAAAACGATATTTTGATGCATTGTCTATAAATGCTAGGCTAACAATCAATCCGAATTGTTTTTTTCCGTATTTGACATAAAAAGGAAATGAGAATAAAAAAGACTTATACTAATCATGATAGATATAGAAAGATGGTAGACAAAAAAAAAATAGCGTGACATATAGAACATAACTGTCTTGATCGAAAAAATATTTTCGCCTTTTATTGAATTCTTAAACATATTTTTCAAGGATATAAAGTGTCTGTTAATTTCTTATAATGAAACATTTTGTTGCTCTGTTCTCATTTCTCATATTTCATGACCTTTTTTTCAATAAGAGTCTAACAATGAGAAAAACCATTACAATTTTATTTATGCAAGACAGAAAGAAATGAACGATGAAGAACTAGATTGATTATTCAAGTATATGCCGTAGATTAATAGAATAACAAAAAAAAAGGAAGTTAGATCTTTTCAATCTTAAGTGTAAGCTAGCTACAGATAAAAGTTATTTTGTCTAAAAAAAAAAAAGAACAAAAAGGTATGTGTCAATAAATAACTATTAAAGACAATTCTTTTAAATACTATTGACTAATTTATATATAGAATAATTCTATTTTATTTCATCATATCTAATTAATTAATTACTTAGAATAAATATCTTTTGATCTATATATTAATGACGATATTTTTTTTTTTACTATTTTCATCTCGATTGAAAAGATATGAATGTCTGATAGAATTGTCATGAGAATTGCAAAAATAAGTAAATATCTATTATAAACTACTGATTGTTAATAAAGACAAAAAACAAAAACAATAACGACTTTGACGAAAAAAAAACAGATTTCTGATTTTATTTCCGATGTCATAAAGAAAAAGAAAAAGATCACCTTAATCAAATTTATATCGAATAGAAAAATAATAAAAACTCACAAAAAATAAAGTATATATTTACTATACTTAATCAATAACTTTATTAAAAATGACACAGGAAAAAAGATAAAGATTCGAAGGAAATTTGTTTAGTCATCAGTTTAATAAATATTAAGTATAGAATCAATAGAAACTAGTTTTTTTATCCTTATATTCAAAAACAAACAACAAGTGCAACTGTTTCTTATGATTAACTATCTATCTCACATTCTGAATTACATATGTATAAATATATGTTCGTCTTTGATACGTTAAAAAAACAACATTTCAAATTCTCAACTATATATTTATAAGAATCCAACTTACTATTGTTTGAGGAATACTTTGAACTGAATAGATAGAAGATTTTCAAATTTATGTTGATAACCTACGATTGTTGTAGGAACTGATCAAGATGCTGAGACGAATATAAAGTATGACTTGAAGTATCTTTCCACATTTCATCGAAATGTGTCCTCAAAAAAAAACACAATAAATAATGATGTGTTTGGTATCATTCATCTCGACGAGAAATATTCAAGTAAACCAGGAGTCTATCGAAAAACAAAGAACTACAAGTTGAGAGTAATGCAAAAAAAGAGGCGCCTAGTTGTGCCGGTATTCTACCATTATAATTATCTCTAATCATATACATCTATTTATCAAAATTATATTCTTAGTTCTAACATATCATTAATTCTAATGTAAATAAAAATGTTTACTATAATTTTTTAGAAAAACTTCGTCGTTATAAGATCAGTTGAATCTAACTGCAAAAGCAAAAAAATTGATTTTTTTTATTCGATTAGATACGAAATTAACTGAAGATAAATTGATTTTTGCATAAATATCTATTCATAACTGTTCATGCTATATTAACATAGTACATATATTGACTTTATTTTCTAATATAAAACTAATTATTTAATAATAAAAAAAAAAAAGAAAATCATTTTCTATTTTATTAGTTAGATTGATTTAAATTCTTTTTTCATGTATAATCATAAAGAGTAAAGATTTATTTTTTGCTAGAAATAATATAATAATTTACTTACAAATAATAAAGCATAGTATGACTTGTTCTTGCGTTCCTTCTTTTCATCTTTTATTATGTCGATTTGATTCAAGAATGAATAAGAGATTTTCATCAAGTCTCAACATATTTCTTCTCTTAGTCTTCTTAATTGACAAGGCATGAGATCGATTGTCTTGTTTTTACAGCACTTAAAATAAGAAAGGAGAGATGCACGACATGTGTCATTGGAAACTTCACTATACTAATGAATACGAGAAAGAAACAGAAAAAATTTTTTTTTCTATCTAGTTCTAGTCGTGTTATTTCCTATCTCTTTATTGTTGCGTGCTAACATATATTTTTTTATGGTGTATTCTTCAATAAGACTTAGTTAGAATTTTTTTTTCTCTTTTGTTTCAATAATAAAAAGTGAAGTTGATGTGTACTGATGTTATTTCTAATTAATAAATTCTCGTCGCATAATTTTTTCTTTAATTCTACTCAATCACTAAAATAATTCGCATAAGATTAAAAGTATTGAAAGAAATTTAGTTTGAGATTAGTTTTAGAGAAATTTCTATTATATAATAAGAATGAAAGAATTTTTTTTTTTTTTTTTCTGTTCGAAATTAAAATCAAAGTACCTTGTCAATGAATCAGGCAAATGTGAAAGAAATAAAAAGAAAACGACATCTTCTTTTTTTTTCAATTTATTTTAGGATATTAATCAATTTGTTTCTATGCATTATTCACATAGGAATAAATGTATTAGACATGAACACTATAATATTTCCGTAGCTAATCTATTTATAGCGTAGATATCAATCTTTTCAGGAAGTTAATGTTACTGAGATGCAATTAATGACAGGTAGTGCAGTTATTCGAATAAGTTTCATAATTTCTACTAATAAGCTTTTATGAATAAAACATGTCAAAATATATTAAACATTTTTTATCTCATTAATAGATAAATAATTGTATCAAGAAAATCTGCGTAACATTATATATGAGAAAATATAATAGTCATAATTTATCGGTATTTCTTTTATTTTTATTGAAATATAAATCGAAATAAACAAACTATTTAGTGATTTCTTTCTAACAAAAAAGAAAACAAAAACAAATAAGGCTTTCTTTTCAAACTAATGAACTTCAAACAATACTTTGGATGTACTCAACTATTTTTTTTTCTACTAAAAGTGATCTTCAAGTCTAGCCTTGAAACTGATCATTGTTCTCATTGTATTGATCATATATATATATATTTCGGTCGTTTTTTTTTATGTAACATACGATGAACAAGAATTAGAATTTATTCACAGGAAATCCGATATAGAATTGATTGTCGTTTATTTAATAGAGAAAAAAACAAGAAAGAATCATAAGTATTATTTACTATTTAACTCTTTTTCGAGATCAGAAAGTTTTTTTCATTCTTGAGAGTCACTAAAAGTATGATTTCACACAGCGTTAATAGACAAAAACGAACTATTGAGACTTCAATAATTAAGATCTATTTAGATTTTCTGTTACTATATAAAAATAGAATTTTATATTTATTTGTATTACAATTTAAATAAGATTTTATTAATTAGACAAGAACTATAAATACCATAGATCTAGTACTGACGGATTTAAGATATTCATTAAAAATAATATTATCATTTTTGTAAGTACTACTTTAAGAATATATTCTCTAATGAAATAAATAAAATGAGATAATTATATAAGAACTAGATTTTTTCATGACTTAATTATTCTAATTAGTCTGTCATTTTTAAATAGATAAATTAAGTAAATTGGTCTTTTGATTTAAAAAAAAAAAGAAAGAAAGCTGAAAAAAAATCATTGTAACAAAAAGACATACTATCATCGAATATTTACGTTCTCTTTTGACAAAACATGTCAATCATAAAAATAAAAAATGAATATTGCATATACACATATACATGTTCGCATGAAAGAACGCAAAGATAGATGAATTTAGAAGAACTTTATAATATGGCATGTATCAAATATATGATTAGTTAATGAAGAAGATAGACGATAGACTCTATATAATTGATTAGAATTTTTATATAAGTATGCATGTTAGAAAAGAAAATGAATAATTCTTCCGAAATAAAATAAGAAACTTATTATATTGTATACTTTTTTTCATAGATGAATAATAATATGCGAATGTAATTTTCAAGACTTACTACTTTTTTTCCAATAATAATAATAATAAATTGAAAATATGATGTAATTAGTAGAATTTTTCGTGTTTAATTAAAAATAATGTAAGTGTTATTGTTCTATATGTAAAAGTGTTTTCTCACTTATATATATATCTCATTTTATAGTAATACCTAAGCGTTATTGACATCATCAAGTTGATAGAAACAAATACAAATAATACATAAAAATAAGTAGAAATTTTATATTATAATGATTTTATAATCAAAAATAAACACGATGAAGAATAAAATATCTATCTTTTGATAGTATGCATATTTTTGAATTTATCATCATACGTACCTTATGTTAATATTTATTATAAGAATAGAATTTACTTCTTAATATTTGAAGTGCAGTTAGACTATGCTGTATAGTTTCCTTATTATTTCAAATTTCTTATTTTAACTCAAGGACTGGCTTAGTTTCGTGTTGATCGTCTTTGAACTTTTTACTGTAAATTTGCCGACTATCTTCAGAAGTTTTGCTAAAGATAGGATGTGTCTCCAAGTGAATGTCACGACTGGATGGCTAACGGATGAACTAAAGTGAATGGGTGCATTTTTACATGACGTCGTTTCATTTACTAATGGAAATTCTTAAGAAAATAAAATGTACTATAATTTATGAATTGAAAAACTTTGTTAATAGACGCACTTTTTGTTTGATGAATAGAAAAAGGACAAAATTTTACTTGATTAATTTTCAATGTGACGAACACAATCATGTTTTAATAAATCATAGATTTAGCTTTTTTATCGAAACGATTGAAGCAAAAAAAAAAAACAAATACTTTTCATTAGAACGTATTTATACTATAAGTCGTTAGAAGATATCAATAAAAAAATGAAGTATCTAAATAAGAATTCTATTAAAGTTATTCTTTAATATGTACAATTCGAAAATAATCACTTACTGGTCAATAATGTCATCTATCAATTAAGAGAAATTCAATACCTTATGTACAACAGGAAATATTGATATGATGTGCAAAGTATTTTGTCTATTTCATAGACAAACATAGAAAACTTTTTTAAAAAAATGTACATCAATAATATACAATAGGATGATGTTAAAAACCATAATTCTGTAATTACTGACATAAAAATAAGCTTTCTTTTTGATGTACCTTATGATACATTTAGATTTTTTCTCCGAAAATATCTCAAGTGATGAAAAAATGATATGCAACAAAAAAAAAGCGGTCATTCATTATGCTCTTTCCTTCTTCTTTGATTTTTTGTTGTCAAAGAGATGATTCGATATGTCAATGTTTTTATCTAATTTTCTCTTCCATATTATTCTCGAGGCAATAACTACGAATTTTGCATTTATTAATCAATAGTATCAAATTACAAATATTGCATCTCGAAAGTTGATGAAAGATATAATAACATTCAACAACAGCAAGGTCAATTGGTTTTTACTCAAACTTAATCAATAATCTTTAGTTTTTTTTTTCGATATATAAAAAAAATATATATATATTTTCATTGCGACATTCTGTCTTAGAAAATTTTGTACAAATATGTATATATATATTGAATACGTTGATCTATCAATAAATTACTTTGTTTTCTTTTAAATAAGATAATATTTATGTATGATACGAATTTAATGCTTAAATGTTTTTTTGTTTCTATTGAATAGCACAATATTTCATTGTTATATTCTTTTGATCATTCATCCATTTAATATTATTAACAGTGAAAAATTATCTGTAATTATCTTTATGAATAATAGGATATGAATGTTTTAACTTGATTAGACAATAAAAATGATAAAATTAACACTAGATAAAATATATAGAATGTTTGACGAGCCACTTATTATCTATATATATATATTTCCACTGTATTTTGATCAGATGAATTAAGTTTTTCTTTCTTGTGATCATGGAAGAAATTTACATGTTTTTATTCATAAATTAACAACTTATGAATATATTTGAAATCGATAGATTTCTTTAATGATGAGAATTCCAAGCAAATTCAAAAAAAAAAAAACTTTTTAATATATTCCATTTTGTGGAAGTTTTTTTTTTTTTTCGCTGATCGTCAACAGTAAAGATTTTCCGATGTTTATAAATAAATGAATGTGCCAGAATCAAAATACTGAAAAACCTTGAATTACACTAATACCCTGGAGCAATTTGTCGTTCCCTGGTATTTTGACCTTAGCAGTATCATTTTGTTAATGAACATAGAATAACGTTTCTTTTTTTTCTTTTTTTTTCTTTACAAAAATAATCAACGAGAGAAGCTCTACAGCTTAGCATATGGCAAAAAGTTTGAGTATATGGCTGTATTCTTGTAGTTGATTATTCATAGAAATAGCTGATCAAAAAGTTGTTCGAGTTCTTCAAAAATTTTTCTTGTAAAAATATCAGAAAAGATTCTGAAATGTCACAGAGATTAGAATATAAATTATTTAAGTAAATGAGAAATTTTGAAATGTGAATTGTATATGATAGCTGATTTTATTAAAGCTTTTGTTTATATAGGTAACTTTTTTTACATGCTGTGAAATTGAATTTCCCATTTGATTCATTTTTTATGATCAAGATAATATTATATGATAAAATGATATGAAATAGTTCTTAAAATTTAGGCTAACATTAATCATTAATCAAAAGGTTATCATATGGACAAAATTTTCTTTGTAGAATCTATAAAGATAAGTTAAAATATAAGAGAAAATCTATAGTAAGATTAAATGGAATAGGATTCTTAGCATTCGTATTACATACAAAACACTATCTGTTCAGATACATTTAATATCTTACTAAATTTATTTCATAAAAAGAAAAAGTGACTTAAATTAACAAATGTTGTATATGTAAGTAACTATTACTAACTGTTGGTGCTAGTTGAAATGTGTAGAGTAGGATAGGGTAGAGAGTACGAGTAAGCCTTATCATGCATATTTCAACATACCGATCACAAGAGCAGGTGTATGTCACAATATAGTCAACATGCTATCTAACGGATGATGTCAAATAAATAGCCGTTAATAACGTGCCCTGGATCACGTCATTGATGACGATGTTGAGGTTTTAACATAGTATCCTGTGGATGCATATCGAACAATGCAGTCAATTACGAGAGAACCTCTTCAAATGCGTGCTTTGCATTTTAATGATTCTTTTGCTCATATTAATGGGTTGCACAAAGAAAATGGCGCGACTTGTTTGCTTCTCTCAAATGTATAAAAGTTGAGCATGCAGTTCTAATAATATGGTGATAGATAACATTTGAAGAGTACAATATATTTATATAGGAACAACTTTGATTGAAATGTCTGTCTGACAAAGAATAACGAAATTTGAAGACCATGAGAATGTAGTGTTGCTCAAGACTTGTAATTGATTGTCACAACTGAAGACCTAACAGCGTTTATATATATTAGGTGATCGATGTACAACTCAGCACTACCGCCCACTAGATATTAAAATCGAAAACATCCGATTGAAAAATATCACTTGTAGGAACAGAAAAAGCTTGTACAAAAATGTCATACATAGAGTCAAAAAACCTTCTATTGAAAAAAGTTGACAACATGTTTACGTCAAACTGGATATGAACTCAATAAATCAATGTGATTTTAAGATGAGGAGTTAATAAGAATGTGTATCTTTATCTATAGCACATAATGGTCCTGTCAAACTTAAGTAACGATGAGAAAAAGTGTTAGTTATACGGTATATTGGGCACACTAAACGTTATGGAAAGATCATAGCGAAAGAATTTTCTTTGGTGATGAAATTTTTTCAACTGACGGTGTGTTTATTTGATAAAACGATCAAATATAAACGTCAAGTTGATGACTGGCAGTCAAAAATAATGATATTCAATCGAAATCGGATAATTACATCCTTCTCTCTTTGTCATTATGACAAGTGATCACAAGTTGTGAGCAACACTACATTTTCATGGTCTTCAATTTTCGTTATTCTTTGTAAGACAGACATTTCAATCAAAGGTGTTCCTATATAAATATATTGTACTCTTCAAGTGTTATCTATTACCATATTATTAGAACTGCACGCTCAACTTTTATACATTTGAGAGAAGTAAACAAGTCGCTCAATTTTCTCTGCCCAACCCGTTATATGTGCAAATTTTTATAATAAAATTCGAAAACATGAGTTTTCAGAAAACCTTTGATAGCTTATTCAAATTTAAAGAAGAGCCCAAAACTGTTTAGTGTTTTCATTAGAATACGATGTAGTATTAATAGGCAAAACAATTATTCAAATCGGAAGGTGACATCCGAAGAGATTTCTTCATTAGTCATAGTTGCTTTATATGGCGAGAAGAAGAAGAAGAAGAA
>CAJNOP010000548.1:87845-106632 GCA_905250075.1 Rotaria sp. Silwood1
GAGTAGAAAAGCGACTGACTGCATGACATCTTCTATATCTAAAACATCAAACGCTTTTATTTAGATTGAGTGATACATAATCATATAAAAAAAAACTCTCAGCTGTGAATTATCGTTTTCTGCATTGTTATAGTCTCCGAACGAAATAGAATTAAGTGTAGAAAACAATTAGCATACTTAAGTCGTGATATATCAAAATATTGCCGATATTTTGAATATATCATAGTTCTAAAAGTTATATCAAATTTTATAGTCTAGCTTTTACAATATGTCGTCCTATGTCTAGAACAATAATAGTTACAGCATTGAACTATTCCATACATTTCAGTATTAATTATTCCTTTAAAATTCGATAGATAAATTACTTTATTTTTTCTGTTAAATTTGTTAATAATCCCTACGCATGATCGGGTACTCGGTATCCTACCTGATAACATATGAGATCTTAACGTTTCGAAATATTTTTACTTTTTCAAACTACTCTATATCTAAAAAATATAGGAATGGAAACTAGTTTGATAGGTCACAATAATGGGAATTGATATTGTTTGACTAGAAGACTTCGTTTTTTAATAAAAACTTATCTATAGATGATGATTAATCATAGAACGAATTACCTAAATCCATGGAGATGAAAACGAACTATAAAATATAATGATGTTGTCAAAGTATTCATTTTTGTATAGAGTTAAAACAGTACAAAAAAAAAATCAAAACTATTTACTTCATCAAACTTTGTATTCAACAATGTTACAAATGATCAATGGAATTTTGTTGTTGTTGTTGTTGTATTTATGTCATAGATGACTAAAATAAAACAATAATATGGTAAATTTTTAATATGTAATTGAAAGTGCTTAGATACGGAAACACAATAATAAATAATCGAATAATGTATCGTTTGAAAGAATGACTCTTCTTGATAAGTTTGAGATATTTACTAAATCAAATATAGTCAAATATCGATAATTGAATTTGATTCGTCTGTGATGTTTACAGATTTTTCTTTTCTCGAATGAAAATCATAATGAATAATATGTAATTGCAAGAATCTCGGAAGAAATATCAAACTCTATTATACTATATTGTCGACTAATAAAAAATTTCCTGTTTGATAGAAATAGTTATGTCTAAACTACAAATTTTGTAACAGGGATATTTTTTTCAGAACATATCTAACAAAGAAGAAGAGCTCAAAACTAAACTCTTTCGAAAACAAAAAGAACTTGTAATGTCACTATCGAACAATCGGACTTTTCATTTTCGTTTAGTGTTTTTTAAATCATAAAAGAAATGAAAAAACATATTTAATGTGAATGTTTTCAATCGTTAAGAATACACTTTCCAATGATATATTTGCGGAAATTAAACTCATTCTTGATGTTTTTACTAAAAAATACCTTTTTCTAAAAGAAAGACTATAAATGCGTTAGTCGTTTTTTTACTATCTGACCATTTTGTAATGGTAAATAAGTGTTTTTTTGAATTATTCCGTCTTCTAAATTTCTATACTCTGTAATAGTTCAAATTAATAACGCAAAAAGAATTTTAATTCATACATCATTTCCGGAGATGATGACTGATTTTCTTGTAAATTATAAAAGATTGTATTTTACAAAAATTTCCTTTCTCAATTGTTTTTTAATTAAAAAGTCTGAAATTTGATAGAGTTTATGATGCGCTACATATTTATCTATTTTTCTTTTAATTTGATTCATTCATAGTGTACAAAAAAATTCAGAAATACATACTTTTCTAGATGAAAAAACATATTGCAAGAATATTGGTTAGATGTGTTCTGGAAAAATATTTCTAATATAAAATGTCTACCTCAGCTATTGCTCTTTCAAACATAATAAAAATATTTTTCTTATATTAGAACTCAACACTATGGTATAATTGAATTTTACATGTTTCTAAAGATTTTTGCATCGCAAATTAATATTCTTTATTAGATTTAGACTTTCCTATATGAATATGACAAAAGGATGCCAATAAGTTTTCATTAGGTATGTCGTATTAGGATTAAGATAAATACTAATACTTTTAAGTATTAGCATTCATCTTAATCCTAATGCTAATATAATACTTGCAGTCATGACTGAGTTGTCTAGCAGTCTTAAATTATTTTTTATTATAATTTAGAACAAAAAAATTTTATAACCTATTCACTGATGATAAATTACAAAATAGCATGTACGGCTGATTATTTTGTTTGGTTCAATAATAGAAAGTCTATGACTATTTTAATAGAGTTTCAATGAAGCATATTTATATCCTACTGATTTAACTTGCCATATTTATTATAATAAGTTTTTTGTAGAATAAGATTATGATCTCCTTGAAGATAGAAAATAACATATATATATATAAAGATTTTTTTGTTCAAGCGTAATTATTACTGTGCAATTACTAGCAATTCAAATCCTTTTTTTTTCTATTTGATGAGGGTATCAAGGATAAAAACAAATTCTAAAGATTTTGTCATGCGGATATAATAATATACATTCATTTAAAAATAAATGAAGAATATTTTCAAAGACTCCTATTAAAGCACTATGGTAATACGAACAAATGTACAACATACAAACAATGTTGATTAAAAATTCTTCTGATAGCAAATTGATCTAATACAAAATTTACTTAATATCATTATCATAAATATAATATTTCAAGTTCGCCTTAAATTCAACTTTATATTATTGTTCATAGGACAATATTCAAAAATGAAAGAATATTGTTTAAGATATGATTTTAAAGTTGAATTGTATTGCACATATTATGCTATATCTATTGCAAAATATAAAACAGCGTGTATATTGAAAGTAGCAAATATTCAGTAGTAAACTCAGAGGAGACTAAGGCTCCAAAATCCTGACTCCGCCAGTGTTGCTGTTAAAAAAATTTGTCTATGATGATATAGACATAAATCAACAAATTATTATCGAACAGTCTTATTCAAAACAATACTGTAGTGTAGCGGCATCCTTCATTTAAAATTTATCTGTTCTAAAAATAAAATACATATAGATGAATATATCGTTTGATTTAATATATATTTCTCGCATAATTTCTTTTTTGACACTTTCATCAAATCTAGATGTCATTTCATACGATATGCAATTTCGCATATCTCAGTCATACTTTACATTATGAAACTAGGAATTAGTATACTAATAATTATTATTGTTATTGTAGCAATTAGATCATATTCGTCCATACGAAATGCTTGTATATTTTGATTAATAATGCCATCTATCGTAATATTTATATGCTATATAAAAATGTAAAGATTGTTCATTTAGAATTTGAAAATATATTTTATAAATTATTAAACTTGTAATTAGAATGTCAATTTTGAAATGTATTTATAACCTTCAATCGTAAATGTTTGAGATGATTCATATGCCTATAAATGCAATCAATCAGGTAAACGATTGAGAAAAAACGAAACTAGTACATAATGAAAACGAAATTAATCATAAACAATGAACAAAGTTATTAGAAAAGTAACTTTATATTTTTCTTTTCTTTTTTATTTTATCATTAAATATAACCATAAGCAATATATTTTAACACATGATTGTTTTCATTAACCAAGTAGCTTGCTTAATCAATTGCTCACATAGACAAAAAAAAAAAAACTACGTCTTTTATTTTATCAAAAAATAATTTCATTTCAACATAGAATGAATTCTAATAGTAGTGGTGAACATCAAGTTCTAAATATAGATCATAATAATTTATCAAATATTAGTAATATAACACGTGAAAATCAACCAATTTTACTTTCACAATCAATTCATAATATGGCACTATCAAATAATAATCATATCTCATTATGGAATTCAACTATAACAGATGATATGGAATATGATGATACTATTCTTCAAGCTGAAAGAGCTATTGAAGGTGGAATATTACCAGTACGAATAGCAGCTGGTTCATCTGGTTCTTATTTTGTTCGAAATCTTGAAGGCGTATGTTTTTAGTTTTATTCAATGTATGAAAAAAAAAATATTCATTTTAATAGAAAAATATTGGAGTATTTAAACCAAAAGATGAAGAACCATACGGTCGTTTTAATCCGAAATGGTCTAAATGGTTCGTTTATTTCTTATGAAATCGAATCCATACTATCCTATATCAAATTGTAGGCTTCAAAAAACTCTATGTCCTTGTTGTTTTGGTCGAAGTTGTCTAGTTCATAATCAAGGTTATTTATCAGAAGCTGGTGCTAGTTTAATAGATACAAAACTTCGATTAAATATAGTCCCTAAGACACGTGTTATACATTTGACTGCTGATTCATTTAATTATCCTGCATATCAACGTCATTTAATAATAGCTAAACGTGAAATAAATGAAAGTGTAGGTCGACATATGCATGGTAGACGAGTATTTGAACCAACAGGATTACAAGCTAAAGTAAAACAAAAAAAGAAAATTAATATTGTTTTTATATGAATTTTGAAAACAAAAATATCTATTTAAGGTTGGATCATTTCAATTATTTGTTGATAATTATGTTAGTGCAGATGTTTTTCTTAAACAATTAGAACAGAATACATTACCAGAAGAAGATATGAATAAATTTCAAAAACAATTTGAAAGACTTGTTGTATTAGATTATATTATACGAAATACAGGTAATATTTTTCGAATAATTTCAAATTATAATCTATCGTTCATAAATAATTTTATTCTGAGTATTTTTATAATTTCACTTCAATTTTTCGCTTGATCGAAACATTTGTTTTTTCATGAAAAGATAGTGTTTGAAATTCTCTATACGTAAAGTTATATATGGTACAATAAAATCAAAAACAAAAATGTTATCAATATATTTGAAAAAAAAATACATGAAAATGAGGTTTAATACATTTTGTCATATCTTCTTGATCGTCGAAAGTGCAGTTCGAATAGAAGTGAGTGCCTTGAAGATTAAGCGGTGCTTACATTTAAAAACAAGAAAAACATCTATTAAAAGAAGGTAAAGACTGCTGTTAGCGCATGATTTCTCATGAAAGAAGGTCCAAGAGTCAACTGTGATTGATCTGCACCATTTTTCTGGTCGAAGGTACAGCAATATTACGATATCTTTACGAAGTTTTCCAGCGAGGATACGGTATCATATACGATCAGTAATACTGGAAGTTTGTTAAGAAGATCAGATGGCATAAAAACACACCCACACCCGCAAAAATTTTGAGACAGATTATCAGTTACTGTCGCTATCGAATCATATCTGTATATGGAATGAACTGGCTAAAAAAAAGACGAATCGATACTAGTATATACTTGATTTCACTGTAGGATTACGTTTGACCTAAAAGAGTACAGGAGACGATATTCGTAAAGTAATGACTACAGAATTTAAAACGTTATCTTTTGATGAAAAAAAAGTGTTTCAATCAAGCAAAAAAAACAGAGGAGAATCTTTGAAAATAGTAGCAGTTAAATTATTTATGAGTCACTCGATTGCAAAAAACAAAAACAACAATTTTTCATGAAACAGAACACGCATGGTTCGAATGACGAGTTCTTGTTATCAATCAAAAATATTTCTAGGCTTTTCTTGTAAAATTAGCTTTATAGCACTCTGAATTTCAATATTAGACAGTTTTATTCATATTATTAATGGTTGACATACAATACTATGGTGATATACTTTTTATTACGAGTAACAATCACAATGTCAATGAATAAATATGTTGACCTTGATCATAAAGAACGATTTCATGCTTTAACAACGATATCAAAATAAGACTAATTTATATAAAATAGAAAAAAAAAATTAATATTACAAAACGTTCTTTTAATAAAATTTCTTTTTGTTTTGATTACAGATCGTAATAATGATAATTGGTTGGTCAAATATGAAGTAAAATCTCTCAGTGCACGAGACAAGGTAGATTAACATACAGCTAGCAGAATTATATATGTTATCTAGCATTCGAAAATTTTTTTTTGTTTGTTTCTCCTAATTTGTTTTTCTGTATTGTTGCAGCTCCTTCAATCAATTTCTAGTCCACAACTTCGATCAGAGCAACAGGTAATAGAAAATACTGTATGTATGTATATCTAGATACAACTAACGTATCAACATCTATTTTTTCCTAACTAAGAATAACAAGATTTGACTAGTGCTGTAAAAATATCGATTATTTCAGACAAAATAGTACATAGCCATCTCTTATTTATTTACAAAGATTATTTTTCTAGATAATTTTTTTTTTAGTATAAACATATGGACAAATGTTGATTCTTTCAGTAAAGGTTTTGAGTTTCTTATTTTGTTTTACAATCATTTTTTATTTGTATATTCGTATTCCATCACGTAGCTAACGGTAGTTATTTAGAGATAATTTTTCTGAAGAATGAATCTCTAACACTGATTTTTTTTCCGAATATCTAGAGTAACCTAACATATCACTAATGTATAAAAATTAACTTTAGAAAAATTCATTATTCCAAAATATACATGTTTTATTTTTGTCACATCATATCGCTAACGAATGATTTTGCTCATATATATATATATGTTATCTAGACTGATAATAGCAATGAAGGTGATCCTAATACCGATGGTACTGTAAAGACTGCAATAGATGATACCACAACAACAAATGATATTCATATAGCAGCTATTGATAATGGTCTTGCATTTCCATTTAAACATCCAGATGAATGGCGTGCTTATCCATTTCATTGGGCTTGGTTAAAACAAGCTAAAGTTCCATTTTCTGATGAAATAATAACTCATATTTTACCATTTATATCTGATATGAATTTTGTTCAACATGAATTATGTGATGAAATTCAACGTTTATTTTCACAAGATAAAAATTATGATCGTCGATTAGTTGAACGACAATTATCTGTAATGCGTGGACAAATATTAAATTTAGCTCAAGCTATGCGTGATGGAAAATCACCATTTGAATTAGTACAAATGCCAGGTGTTCTTGTTGAACGTCTTCATATTGATCCTTCATTTGGTCATCGACAATTTAAGAAAAAATTTAATGATCGTTATCCATTATTTTCTTGGTTTTGAATTTAAACATAGACAAACTAAACATGCATCTAATTTTCTTTTTTTTTTCTTTACTTAGTTGATACATAATGAAAAGTGTATTTTTCTTAACCGTGATATATAAATATTCCGAAAAAAAAACTAAGATTTTTTGATAGTTTCATAATTAGAAATTAATTATTTATACATTTATAATGAATTAATTTACCTGAAAAAAAAATTATAATCTTTTTTTTTTTTTTATTAATATGATTCGGTATACATTCTTTTTTCATCTTTTATTTTCTGTTATACATGCAAATATATTTTGCATAACGTTTTTTAAAAATAAAATAAAATGTTTTACATAAAATTTTCATTCATATGGAATTTCAACATCTAAACCAACCGTATTTTCGTTGAAAAGAAAGCAGATATATGATCTATTTTGTGTGGTATATAAAAGTAAAGTCAGAAAACAGTTGTTGAAACATTACGTGATAGTGTTGTTCTCTTAAGAAAATGATTAGAATTATTTATTTGATTCTTTTGATGCATTCATTTTTTCATGCGTATATTCATCGAATAGATTCATATTAAGTAAAACCATTTCCAACAACGGCAATAGTAACAGAAATTAAAGTTAATAATCATCTATTAACAAAATCTTTCAACCTAAGTTTTTTTTTCCAGTATTCATGATAAATGTTTATTAATTTTAACTTGAGTACAGTTTTCAAACCAGAGAATCGTTTCACATGTATTCAATTGACTTGCCGAAATAATCGAATATTTTTACGACTATCTGTATCTTTTCTATATAAAATACTAAAAACTATTCAATCATTATTGCTTTCGAAATATAACTCTTTAATCTATTTAGCAGGGCTGCCAATGTTCGAAAGTGTACTAGCAATAAAATATCACAAAAGAAAACCATTTTAACGTTCTGTTTCAGTACATGAATTCAGCATTTGTTATTGATAAATTCTATCCACTTAAATATCACAAGATTATTAACGAATCGATGCTATTTATTCGTTTGATAGAGTTAAATGATGTGCCTATGATTTAGACAAAGAAAATATCATTTCGTTTTCGTTTGTTTATGATTTCTAATCTTTATCAATATGTTATAAAGCACTTTCATTATTTTGATTGAAAATTTTTTCTTTCGATTAAGACCACACATATAATTAAAAAAAGACTATTGCAAAGCTTTATTAAACTATTAGTGAAATGCGTCTTCCGATTGAAAAAGATGAAATATGAATTAGCATGTGTATTTATTTTTTTGACGCGAGTGTATGATCAGCTTTGAATACTACAGTATATACAAATTTTAAATATAACCTTTTTGATTTTTTCATATCAATTCTCAAAACCTGAAGAAACATACTTTCATGTCTATACGAAAAATAATTTATGAATACAAAAGAGTTAAAAAGAAGGAAAACTGTACATGATTGCGATCAATAGACTATGCTTTTTAAATCAATCGGTCTTCTTCTTCACTGAACTAGTCCGCACAGTTTTTTTGTTCGAGTCACAATAAAACAAAAACAGGCATCGACGATAAACCATCATTCATTATGACTAATTACTGAGATGTTATGGCGGATCATTTCTTTAAAAATATTTTACAAAAATACATAAAATTACAAAATAAGAAACATTTTTTTCTGCACTAGTTATAATCATACACGAAGTTTATTCAAACAACAATTGATCTATTGATAGACGATTCCGTCACACTGTACAAAAAGAGAAAATACAACGGTGTTTAATATCAAAATAGAAAAATTCGATGTGAAAAGCATAGAAGTTTTTTATTATAAAACCTTTACTATGCGTAGGTCAACAAAGTGATATTTACTATAATTATCTAGTTGTTTGAAGAAATATAGAGAATTAATGAATAACTGGAGTTGTGATGGATAATAAAAAAAAGAAAAGCATACTAAAACTCTATACGAACATTCTATTTGTATTATATGTTGCTTATGAGACTGAAATTTATTCATTTTCATATTCAAGCAAGCGACATATAAAATAAAAAATACGGAAGAGACAACAGTTTTATTATCATAGTGATATGAAAGATTTTAAAAATCATTATTCAATTTTTTTTCATATGGTTTTCACTAAAGCTTTTGTTCATGTTGAAAGTTACATGTAATTCTAAATTGTTTTTACATTTGTTATTGTTTGTACGGTTGATATAAATGGGTATGACATAATTGGTTGACCCTTAATAAAATAACAACACTATAGAAACAATACAACCAACTAACTAAATTACTTAAAGTATAAAATGACTTTTATTGATTAATATTTATCTATACACTTTGAAGTCTTTATTTCTACATCACATTAAATATAACAAAGTTGAATATTTTTGATTTACATATAAAATTTATCAAATGTTAAAAGGTTTCTTATTATTTCATTATAATTGAACATTTAAATATTGTTTATTAAAACATTTCAATATTATATGTCAGAATATTAAAAAACTCAATTCATGAAATCTGACTAAAATATATATGTCATCTAGATAAAAGTTCTGCTCCTTAAATTCACGAAAAGAACAAATAACCATTGACAACTTCATTTTGTATAATCGAACAAAAATTCATATGAATAATGAGTTGTCGATGAATAAATACATTGAGAATAAATCGTAAAGATATAAAAAGGGACAACATTACTTACTACATGATTGTCATTCATCAATATTATAGTAAGATTTAGAAAATATCTAATTTGTATTGATTTTAAGTTAAAAAACTAATATGAATCCTGATAGATTTTCAAATAAGATATTATAGGTTAATACATGGAATTAAGAAAATAGAGAAAAGAAATAAAATCAAAAATGATTCTACTAAAATTATTACCCATCGGCCATCAATACAACTTCTATTAATGAATTGACTGTCTCGTTAGTTTTGGTTCTTCTCAACAAAAATAAATTGTTGATTTTATGTTGAATTTAGTTATATTATACTAATATTGAAAGGTGTGTGAGTGTCAGTCTTCTCTTCATTCGCACTCACGCCCACATTCATCATCTGACATCTACATCAGCATCCCCACAAACTGTAATAAAGTATAGTGTACTAAATTCTGTGATCTGTTTTTATCATACAAATTAATTTATGTACTGCTATTATTAAGCATTCAATCCCTTAGATTCGCAGATATCATTCAATTATATTTTTTTTCAAAAACACAATGTTCAACACATATAAACAGGAATATGGGCAATAGTATGGACTCGATATTAACTATGTATGAAGATATATCAATCAAAATTTTTCGCTTTGAAGCTTTTTATTTATGTATACATGAATATACGTAATATATTACTTTCGTCAAAAGAAAAAGTAATTTGATTTTTTTCTACTACCTTTTGCTTCTTGATAGTTTTTCAAATATGAATATATTTCAATGTGATTTCGTATGCAATATTCACTGTGTGCACAAATCACTCAAGCAAATCGTTTCATGCACAACGTATGCATCTCGTGTAACTACGTTCGTGATAGAATGTATAGCAAAAAAATTAAAAAAAGAAAGAAGATAAGCACATGAATGAAGAGAAAGAAACGTATAAAGGTGCCTTACTGTAAACGTAAAAAAGAATCATTTGCAAAAACAAATAAACGGTATTACATAAACATTCACAAGCCAAATCAACAACAAGTCTGTATCAAATTATTCCAATATTATTGGCTTTTATTGATTTTATTGTAGTATGTAACTTATCTGAATAATAATAAAAATAGAAACAAGCTTATTAAATAGTACATGCATAGTGCCAATCTAATTTGTACAATAAGACACCATTTACATAGATATGCAATTGATCTTGATAATCGATTTATAAATATTGTTTTTAATCTCCTCGATTCACTTTGCTATCTTCCTCTCACCTTTATTTATAATTTAAATTAACCTCAATTATGGATGGTTTCTTAATATTACATATTTAGTTTACTTCCTTTTTTTGTCAATACTATAACTTCATGTTGAGTTACCTAAGAGACAAATATTGAGCTATCAAAATAGTGTAACGAAAGCTTAGCTCGTTCCAGAACTGTCTCAAGGCCATCTTAAAATGTTTCGAATCACTCAACGATGAAAAAAAATAGGAGTCTGAAAATCTTTGCACTATACTGTAAGGTATCAACGAGGAGCAGTATTATTTTGTGTCATACGGCGAAGACTACGGAATATATCAGATTCAATGATGTGAAGTTTCTGAGGCAGCAAATTTTTTATATTTTTTCATGGAAAAATATTATCTGTGAGACCTGTTAAGAAATATCTTATTTTACTAAATATAGTAGCTCTGCTAAAATAGAGTCCGACCTACAAAAACCTGTAAGAGTCAAACAGATCTTGTTTCTGCTGTGTATGTGTTTCCTCTCTAGTCCACATTCTGTTTGTATACTTCCAATGTAACTCTTAGTTTCGAAAAACAATAAAACAATTATAATATCAGTGCAGTAGCATCTCGCAGGTGGCGATTTCACGTGCGAAAATATCGTGCAAGAAGTTTGACGCTAGACTGCATTGCGAAAGACAGATACATGAACGACTTGGGACTTGACACGTTTTCCATTGATGTTCTCGAAAATTCGTTCAAGTCATTAGATAGTTAATCTAAAACATAGAAAATACAGAGATGTAGGATTTAGAGAAATTTTAGAAGATAATGCCATAGTCTGTGAGTATACTTACATGGCAATCGGATCTAGTGTGGTACCGAGTGGCGTCGATATCGTAAGAGTTTGACGTGTTGCACTTATTAAATGAATGAATATTTAGTCGAACAAGAAATTCTGTCGTCCTTTAGTGAATAGGTATCTTTTGATTATACAAACGAAGAGTATAATGTATTGTCAGTGATTGTTATAAAATAGTGTCGAGTTTTGTATACATTCCCATAATAAGTATAGGAAGCTAAATGAAATAATTTCAAATGTATTGAAAAAATAAATAATACTAAAAAAATGTCTAAACCTCATTTGCTTCCTTGGTCATATAATTCCTGTGAATTTATTGAGTTGTCTGAGTAGTTTAATTGATTACGTACATATTAATATATCTTTTATAAGATATAATGAGAAGATGAGAAGCATCAAAATTGTTTTTTAGGTCTGAAATATAGGTTCATGATGGCGATATCATAGATTGAAAAGTGTTTGGAAATATGTTGAATAATTTTAGAACGGTTGTATTTAAGAAAAATGTAAAGATACCCATCACAGCGAATTGTTTATTTAATCTTGTGAGAGTACAGCTTTCTTCTATTCGATATTCGTAGATAGAATATGTGATTCTTTTTATTCCTATACTAAATAGCCAGTATATCATCTACAGAATTGCTATTTTTTCCGTTTATAGCAGAAAAACGATGTTTTTTTTCGTCTTTTTTGCACGCTTAAATCTCATTGTCTTTAAACTTTGTACTATTATTTCTTAGATTCTGCTATTCATCTACCCAAAAGCGTCAGAAAAATTACTATTCACGTTTACAAGTATTACTTTCTTCTTCTTATTCTTTAATACTGAGAACAACTTGTGTTTTCAACTGATTATGACAAGTGCAACAGGCATTTTATGTCTCAATTTTATTTCTTTATCTGTCTTGTTTTCTTGTGATACTAGGATTATTGTGGACAAGATATTATATGGCAATGATGGAATGTCATAGGTTATTTCTATTTTTCGCGGATGCAATGACTTTTGAACTTAATTATGAAAAGTACTAAATACGGCTATTACCATACCCAATAATATTTTTAATGACTAGACTTCAAAGCTTAAGATTAAACTGTGTAATTTTTTTGTCTTAAGAAAAGAGTTTAATTATTATTGCAGATGTTTAAGCTGTCAAAAATTCTATTATATTAGATCCACATCCACACACATGAATCAGCAAAGACGGGTGTTAGTTCCATAGTGACAGTTGCGGAGCAATATCAAAGATTCTGATCGATATTCTACTGAATGTGACTAGCACTTCATCTGAAATACAATATTGATTCATGATTAAAAACATAAGTATATATTGAGATACTTTTCTAACCAATCCACAAGTTTGGTTTAATTTCTTGAAAGCATGATGAAGAAAGAGAAAAATCGTTTCCACTGATACCATCCAACTTCTAAGCTGAGTCTTCGTAAATGTACAAAAAGATGATAATTTCCTAGGACTATGCCCAGACATTTGCTAAATCTTATGAGAATAACTTCGAATTTCTCTAAAGTTTATTCCAATAGATTTCTATGTGTTTAACATGACCCTACTATTGATAGTTTAAATGAAAACCTGCTAAACTTTTAAGAAAATCTATCTTTTTTGTTTGTTTCAGAATTTTAGTTTCCAATCGAGAAATTTGGTCAATACGCTCGTTCAAAATTTTTATTGGTAATTTAAACATGGCTGCGAATTTTGTCGATATGAATGACGAACAAAGACAAACGCAACGTTTTTCAGATATCGCTGGAGAGCCTTGCCAAATGTTGATGCCAATTCAAGGATTTGAGAATAAACCTCTTGTTACACTTGAAGAGGCTGTGGAGCCTATCATTTCATATGTGCCTGACGTGCAACGAATGGTTTACATTGCAAAAACGAAATGTACTGAGCTTTCATCAGAAAAACTACCAATCGATCAAGCAGCTTCAATCATGTTGTATACAATGGAATGGGAGCCTCAACAAAAATGTCTTTATTATGTTTTAAATCAGACTCTACGAAACGAAAATCGACAAAATCTAAAGCCTTGGTTTCTTTATCTCAGGTTGATTCTTACTGCATTGGCTCAGCTTCCATCAATTTTTTCGTTTGTTTTTCGTGGAATTAAACGGGACATGAGAAAAGAATATCCAGAAGGAAAGACATTCGTTTGGTGGGGATTCAGTTCTTGTACGTCCAAGATGAAAGTACTCGAGAATGAACAATTTCTGGGTACGAAAGGTTCAAGAACTTTCTTTACGATTCAATGTCATAGTGGCAAAGATATCAAAAAATATTCTTATTTTAAAGCTGAAGATGAAATTCTTCTACCAGCCGCCAGACAATTTAAGGTTGAATCATGTCTTACTCAAGGTACAGATTTTTATATGATACAACTCAAAGAAATTCAACCACCATTTCCTCTGATTGAACTTGTACCGACAGTAAGAACATACATCTATTACATATTTATGGATACACATAGTCATACATTTTTTCTAGGCAACTATTCCGGAAGTTCCAGCAGTAGCAGCAGCAGTAGTACCATCACCACCAAAAAAACACATGGTCACGAAAACTAGAACACGAAGTAAGATTATTAAAAATCGATTTTCTTTTATCGTCAATTAATAGAATAACATATGTTAACAAATTAAAGTAGATGAAGAGTAATATGAGTCACATACTTCTCCATACATTGATGATTAAGGCGAAAGTGTTAGTCAGAAGACACAACTTCAAATCTCTCAGTTTTAACTGAAAAATTTTGACTGGCACCAATAAACCAACGTATTTTCCAGATATTTTAATAAAGAGTATCGTAATTTTCTAGAGCTATTATCACTGCCTGTTGAATCGATTTCATGTAGAGGTATCGAGAAGTGAATATACTCTTTTCAACTGGTTGTTAAGCAATCGATAAGAAGTTTTGTTTCTGAGGAAGGAGGATATGAATGGAAATGAGGTTGGTGATTGTTGATGTCGATGAGGATGAGTGAGATGAAAAAAATAATGATATAATTCAGTGTTTACTCTGTCTACAGAATATAATTCAATTGATATTATCATTTAAAGAAAACATAATTAGTTTAAAAAAGATGAGACACACCGATTTTATCTTTCTTTTTCTCGAAGAAGAAAAATATCTCCATATGAATCTCGTCAAAAAAGATTTCTCAATACTTTTAACGTCGAAAACATTTACACTAGCAGCTATTGATCCAAATCATACTTTGAAAAACCACAATGAACCAAAATTTTCCCGAAGTAAGATTTAAACCTTCGAAAACGAAGTTGAGCTCATGCAACTTGTATTACGTTTCGTGTAAAAACTTTTGCGAACTGTTTAGAAATTTGACTATCTCATATAATTTCATACTAAAAACAAAGTTGTAGTTAAATATCAGTCACAACACTCCTCAAAAATATATTTGCCACTAAAGGTGGCCATGCTTGTGACAGAGATGTCCATCGCGGCTGACAATCTGCCGCTGCCGCGCCGCGGCCTTAGAAAAAAAAAGCTGCCGCACCGCTGCCGCGCCGCGGCGGTTTATAAAAAAATGTTGCCGCGACGCTGCCGCACCGCGATGACTTATAAAAGAAACGCTGCCGCGCCGCTGCCGCGATGAATTATAAAATAAACGTGCCGCCACCGCGCCGCTGCCGCGACGATTTTCAAAAAAGTGTTTCTAATTTCACTGCTGTGACTATATTTGACCAGAGATATGGGTACTAGTCCATCAGATTTATTCAATATCAGGGCGTTTCATTTGTAAATCGTGAAATTCTATTAAATTCATACAGTTTTTCAATGTCCTCCAAAAAAATCCTGCCGCTGCCGCGCCGCTGCCGCGATGGTTTTTTAAAAAACCTGCCGCTACCGCGCCGCTGCCGCGATGACTTTTAAAAAAATCTGCCGCTACCGCGCCGCTGCCGCGGTGATTTTTTTTAAAAACCTGCCGCTGCCGCGCCGCCACCGCCACCGCGGCAGCGGCAGCGGCAGCGGCGGCGGCGCGGCAGCGCCGCGATGGACATCTCTGGCTTGTGATGATTGTCTAAAACACAAAGTTTTTTTAGAAATAAACACTTCGTAACATGTTATTCAAACTAAGGATCACAAAGTTCTTCTATTAACTATGATTTTATAGTCGTTCTTCTACAATATCTCGCAGAAAAACATCACTTATTTATGTATTTTGAAAAATTGTTAGCCAATGGTTAATATTTATTCTTTCCACGGCTTTTTTAACCAATAACTATAATGGAAACCTCCCATTATTCTAGATACTTGAGAGGATTGAGTGTACTATTCTCGAGAACCGCTGCGTGTTCACAAGATTGTTCTCTATTGTGATATGCTTTTTTTTGTTTTAACATATCATATAATCCAGTTAGATTTTTTTTCTTCGTTTTGGTTTCTTTCTTTCAAGAACTACGTAGATACATACATCATTGTTATTTGAAATTGGTTATTCATGTGTTGCTTCCTTCAATTGTTTCCACACTAGATTCTTAATGAATCCAATACGAATCTCCTATTTATTGCTGTTAAGATTCATGTTATGAACCAAAGATTAACAAATTTTTATTAGAAACTTGAATAAAAACCAGGAACAATCATAATGAAATCTTTACAATCAGTTTTATTGTGAGAATTCTCAAAATTTACCTCTATTGAATGCAAAAAGAAGAAGAAGAAGAAGATACTCCTACCTTTCGATTACCTTGCAGTATGGAGTGTCGTCTAGCGGCAGAGCCAATAGCCCGATATTTTTTCTACAAATATGACTAGCTGTAGCTTTGGACAGAAGGCCAGCCTGACGCAGAATTCTTCCGCTCATTCACTTCAGCTTCCCATACACACGAACTAACCACATACTAGCCACAAGAGTGGGTGTATGTCACAACGTAGTCACCATGCTATCGGACGGATGAGACAAGACAAATAGCAGTTAATGACTTGTCTAGAATCATTCCATGGCTGATGATACTGAGGTTCGAACACAGTATCTTGTGAATACATGTTGAATAACGTAACCACTACCCCATGGTGACCATTTGTTGAATTCCCTACAAAACAAAAATTTCCGAACATCTCAAATAGCAGACCCTTGTATTTAATTTCCAATGAAGATTTTTATTTGTGAGTTCGTATTGTCATGTAAAGAAGCGAAAGTACTGAATGTTAGAGAAGTTTGAAATCGACTCGTAATCGAAATTTGACGGAATTGATTTGTTTAGAAAATTTCCTTTACTCGTATTAACATTCTCCTCTGATCTAAGTAACAATTCTCGATTTGATTCTCATAGCAGAATCATCATTTTTCCTGCTATTTCTTTGAAAATTCTTAGTGGAATGGAAAGCGAACACTGCTAAAATCCTGCAGTTTTGATATAAACAAAAGTTGTCCCTAAATCAGATGGAAAGCTCGAGAAACGTCATGCGAAGACCAACAGCAAACCCTTGTAACAACTGTCACTGCTCGACGATGATTCGACATGATGATTTTTTTTGCAATCTCGGAACATAATCCTCGCAGTTATAATGAAGATTTCGATTAACAGAAATTGTTTCAGATTTTAGACATTCTCACGGAATATTCGTCGAGTTCTTCCATGTAGAGTTCTTATGGATCTCGTTATTTTCGTAACTGTTCAGTTAGACGATGTGGGTGAATATAGGTGTACTATTTACTCATGAAACAGACTCTTAAGTACTTTAGTAACCAGAATTCAAAATGAGAATTTTCATTATCCTGATGAATATTCTAAGAGAAAAAAAAACAAAAGAATGATTTAGCTTAGATATGATTGATAATAAATCAGAAAAATTCACTTAAATAACGTTGCATAGAATAAAATATTTGAAAATCAACAATTTTTTTTTTTTCAACATTGACAAAATTAGATTCTCATCAAGTCTAAAGTGTAAGTTTCTGAAATATGAAAATATTAATTTTTTTGTAATTCAGAGCAGTTCAATACAGTTCAAAACGAATGAAGGACTCATTCCAATGAAATCGACGTTTATTTCTACTTTATACTTTTGTTTCATTTCAGCACCACTACGTGCGAGTTCGGTTGATATTCATCCGAATGCAAAATGGAAACAGAATGCTATCAATGTGGCTGGAGGAAATGAACGAGGCAATGGAAACAATCAACTCTATTACCCCTACGGTTTATATGTTGATGATGATCAAACGGTTTATATCGCTGATTGGCTTAATCATCGTATTGTGGAATGGAAATGTGGTGCAACGAATGGTCAAGTGGTTGCCGGTGGAAATGGAGAAGGCACTGGGGCTCATCAATTGTCTTACCCATCAGATGTGATTGTTGACAAAGAGAGAGATAGTCTCATCATCTCCAATAGTTTGAATAGAAGAGTGGTTCGATGGTCTCGTCGAAATGGGATAAATGGGGAAACAATCATCTCCAATATCTATTGTTGTGGTTTGACAATGGATGAGAATGGATCTCTCTATGTCGCTGACACTGAAAAACATGAAGTGAGACGATATAAAATTGGTGACACTCAAGGAACAGTGGCTGCAGGTGGTAATGGAAAAGGAAATCGTCTCGATCAACTCTTTGAACCCCGTTACGTATTTGTCGATAGAGATCATTCAATATATGTGTCTGATTATTGGAATCATCGTGTGGTGAAATGGAAAGAAGGTGCAGAACAAGGCATTGTCGTAGCTGGTGGTCAAGGACAAGGAAATAGTCTTACACAATTGTCATATCCTGAAGGAGTCGTTGTCGATCAATTGGGTACTGTCTATATAGCTGATTGTGACAATCATCGAATCCTACGTTGGCCAAAAGGAGCCACACGATGAAGTGTCATTGCTGGTGGAAACGGTGAAGGAGTGCAGTCGAACCAACTCTGTGGTCCTATCGGTTTATCATTCGATCGACATGGCAATCTCTATGTCGTTGATGATGGAAATAATCGAGTACAAAAATTTAACATCGAATAAATTCTCAGTGATGATTAATTTTATTTTTTT
>CAJNOP010000548.1:106732-144124 GCA_905250075.1 Rotaria sp. Silwood1
AAAAAACAGAATGAAACATGTTGAAAAATAAATTATCATCAGTTACAACCAGCACATATCGTATGGAAATAGGTTTTATAAATAATTTAATATCATAATATTAGTTGAAGTATTATCAAATAGCATAGAAAGATAGAGCTTTTTTTTCTCTATCAGACTACATAAAAAGAAAATTTCTTAAAGCCTACTTTGAAAGAAAAAATTGGAACTCTCACTACTTTTGGTATGCCCTAAGTATTACTTATTATAAGAACAAAATCATTAACAGATTATATACATAAAGATTTTATAATTTGATTGAAAATAACAAAAGGAAACATTGAATGAATTATACAAAATCAAAAGTATAATTTCTTCTACCAAGTGTTGAACTATATGGAAAAGGTTTTGGTCATCAGAAAAAAACCATGAAAACACATTTTTTTAGAGTGATCTTTTTTTTGATAGATTTAATATTTTTGTGAGGTTTGTAAATTCATCACTGTTAAAGAAATGAATCTAATTCTAACGATATGGATGTCTCTATCTTCACTATACATGTTCTCTCGAACTTGAAAGCATAGAGAATTTTTTTTCTCTATTCTAATTATTCTTTGAATTTAAGTGATTAGTAGTTTAGATAATAAAGAAATGTAATCGAAAGATATTAATTCAAAGTGTAATATAAACAGCATTTAATGTCTCATAAACATCATGAACAAGAATAATATATTGATGATTAAGTTCATGCAAATATTGAGCATTCTGATGAAATCTGTTGATTAAATATATATGTATTTGAGTATTCATTACTGTAGAATGTTCTTTTTATGGAATGATTTCTATTACAAATCGATCAGATGTGCCTAAAAAGAAAAAGAAAAAAACATATTATGATGTTAAAGTTCCACCGATCATAAATTGACCTTGGCTCGAGTAAATTCCATTGAAATAAAAAAAAAAGAATTCTGAATATGTTAAGGCTCTAGCAGAGAGACTATGTTAATATTTCAAAAAAGACACTGAACATGGTAGTTTTCAGGTTTCAGAGAATTTTTATCGGAAATCATTTCAAAGAGAACAAAATGAAAAGTAGCTGCATTTTCTACAACCTTTCCTCCTTGAGAAATTTAAAAGTATCATAAAAACTGAATAGTATGTGTTTCTTAATAAGTTTTTTTGTGTTGCTTTTAACTTTCTAAGAGAAGAAGATCGTAGAAAATACCGGAAGCCTTTATTGTGTTTGGTCTTTTAGACATCTTGTCATCACAGTTTATCGATAAAATCTTGATATATAGAATGATTTATTTAGAAAAACTCTATAAACTATTGAAAACACTATCGAGATTTGAGTTTATTGTTTAATAAAACGATTCGTTGTTTGATTTTTCATTGTATTTTACCTCAAATAAAACATAATTTAACTTCACCATAAAACATCACATATATTTTTCACGTACAATCAATAATGGCACAGTTGAATCTTCTTCTGTTGCATTTCTATGTTTTTTATGCAAAACCTATTTTAATATTATTATCAAGAACATATCTTTTGAATGAAATGCGACCAAATGAATATAGATTACTAATTAAATGTACGCATGAAAAATATTTATTGATAAGTCTATAAAGCTACAACAACGATATAAAATGATAGTGCAACAATACTTAAATGATTTCAGATTGTTCATCCGACCAACATCTCAAAGAATATTAAAAAACACAAAAAAAAACAAACATTTATTGGAAATGGTATGCAGCATCCAACTTATAATTATTCGTGCTTTACGAAAAGCTACAGCATTAACAATAAAAAATAAAATTAAAGAAAGTGTTGTTAATATTAAATCGAACGAAATGATCCTAAGTAAAAATTTCAATGTTTTTTGTTTTTTTTCGAAATCAATTAAAAAAATTTATATTCATTTTAGAAAAAAAATGGTTGTTAATGTTGTTCGTATGTTAGATGAAGTAGTTACATTGAATATGTAATTATATTTATTTTAAATAATTAAGAACGACGACGACGATGAACGAAGAAGTTAAATCAGGTAACTCTCTTATTGAATCATAGATCACAATAAAATCTCTAAAGACTATCATCAAAGTAACACAGTTTAGATCATTATTCTAATCATTTATTCTATCACAATATGGATTCAATTTGGGAATAGACAGACAAGACAATATAGTGAATTTTTCGATAGCTCTTTGATATCGAGCACAAATTATCATAGACTCTAAATTCTCCGATGCTTCCTTCAGGGACATAGAGGAATTTCATAGGTCAGAACATTTTTCCACGCAAAACTTTCTACTTCATTTTTTTTTTCTAAGTATTTATGTCTTTTCCTTTCAAAAATATTGTTCTTAGAACTCGAAAGAAGTAAAATACTCCAAAGCAGCTTGACTCCATAAAAACGAACCATCAATTGACAAATTTATGATCCTAACTGGAATATATTAACTACAAAGTTCATATGGTACTTTTCGTCTAGTGACACAGATCAGTTTAAGCATGGATCGACATTTCGACATTGCTCATTTGATAATCCTTTTCATAAGAAAACATTGAGTTAGTCTACGTGCAATTTTCAAGAATTTGACTCCAATGATGCTTTGATTAAATTAATTCTTCATCGGGTAGCAAACGGGTAATTTGTTTTTACAAAAAATAATTTTTAGAATTTCTTTAAACCAATTTAGTTTCTTATGCTGACTCTGAATATCATATTAGTTTGCACTTAAATTCAACTTTTTTCTGATTGTAATTATTTAAATCTTGATCAAAAGGATTATCATATGAACAACTTGAGAATTTTAGTCGATTGAATTATTTTGTTTTTAAAGTCAAACATAATATAAAATATGTTCTAGAATTGATAATTTGTGTTACTTTATTGATAGGTTTTAGTTTTTTTTGTCTCTGTTAGGATTGGATTTGAAAAAAAGTAACAGATGGTTCATTTGAGGTAGACGATTTCATTGAATAATGAAAAATATTATTTGATTTTTTAGAATTATTTACAATTCATGACTTGTTGCTGCGGCGTTGCATTTAAAAAAATTTTTTAAACCTAAAATAGCTTTACTTAATATTGAACTTGAATTAAAAGTTAAACGTGATAATGCTGAAATTCGTCTTGATAATGTTGCCATGAAGCTGTTTTTTTTCTTGAATGGAATTTTTTCTTTATTGAAAGTATTTATATATACATAGGAGTATCAATGAATTGTTGATGGTAAATAGTCAATACTTTAAGATAAACTTGAAAAATGACATAAAGTTGGTGTTAATGTTGTTCTTTCAAAATTATCTATTGATGATCAGTAAATAATCTGTTTGTTTTTTAGTGAATAGCCGCCTGGCTCTCTACTATTCTTAAAAAGAGCAGACTCATTGTTATATGTTTGATTACTTTGACTTGTGCTTCTCTCTCGAACAGATATATTGATTGGCTTATTTTTTAAATGTATTTCGTGGTAACAGAAAAAGTGAATTAGATCTATCATATAAACTGTCAGATCTGATGTTCATACCTGCAACTTTGACAATAAACAATTTTCGTTGAGACTCTTCTCAATGCAAAGTTTCAAGTCGAAATTTGTAAATCAATTTTTTAGCTTGACTTTTCACATTCAAAAATGGTAACTCAACTGAAGAGCCTCCCTTCAAAGGTCGACATTCGACGAAAATAACTTTTAAAAATTGAGTACACTATTCGATACAAAATTTTTGAATACATATCCATATTTACATCGATCTTCTTTCTTATCAAAAGACAATCGATTTTTTCCTAAAAAATGAGTATTTTTTTTCTTAACCATATGGCGAGTAAAATTAAAAGAAAAAAAAGCATTTCGGATAAATATTAAGACTATTGAGTACAGACATGCAAGAGTAGGGTGTGGGGTGTGGGTGCTCGTTTGATTCATACACACCCACACCCTTATACTTGTGCTATTGCGCAATGCATGGTCGAGAGTTGAAACACCTGGTGATGTGATATTATTAGTTCCTAGATCGAGTTCAATGCATTGTCTGCCAATAATTGCTTGTTGGGCTATAATCTTCATATTTTGATCGATTAACTGCTGATTACTTAAGTCAATTCATGCGCAAGACTGAGAATGAACAATTATTCATTTGAAGTTCAAATCATCAAGACTATTTGATGGATCAGCAGGCTTCGAAAAATCATTTTGAATGGGAAGTAAATCACGTGAAATATCCATATGAAGTGGAGAAGTAGGTGCAATTTTCTTCAATTGAATTACATGAAGGTCTGAGGGTGTTGTTGTAGTGTGGGTGTGAGGTGTGATTTATTGTGATTCTTTCCTCATCCTACACTCAAATCTAATAAATTGCCCTAAGCAAATACTTCGCCACTGAGTACATTCAATGAAGCGGAAAGTGAAATTTTATTTACAATTTGATGAGTATCTCAAGTGCAGGAAGTTCAACTAAACGACCAAGAAATTTAAGCTGTGGAGTTATTGTTAACTGGTGAAGAAGATGGAAAACTAAGAACTTTTCTGAACATATGAAAAAGTATATAATCGTTTTAAACCTTTGTATAAGCTTGCCAAACCGATCAGGGTGTAGATGTGGCTGCGGGCTTAAATCATTATTTCACTCGCATACCCACACCCTATAGTATAATCATCATGTAGAATGTCTTTGATTTGTTGATAAAATAGTTTCCAAAATCATTTCAATAGCTGATTCATTTCTAAGTGTCACTTGTTCTTGTTGCCAATTTTTGTAACATCTTATGATAAAAGTTCGACTAGAGTGATATTCAAAAAATGAATATAATCAAGATGAGTTCAAGATTTGAATGCAACTAGTTCTTCATTTTAAACAAAAAGAAAACATAATGATTGCAATCATAAAATTAAAGTTCAACATTAGTTCGTTCACTTGAATGCAAGGTTTAGTCAAGTTTAAGGAGATTTTCAAGCAAAAATTAGATTTCTTTGTTTTGTGTTTTTTTTTTAAGTATAATTTCACTTAGATCTAATAGTCGTCTTGTTTGTTATGGAAAGGTAAAGAAGTGTATATGTTGAGAAAGAGAATAGAACGAAGAAAAGATAAAAATACATAGTTGGTGACCTTTACTTGCGAATGGCAGAAAAGTACGAACGGTTAAAACAAGTAGATAATGAAAAGAAATACGAAGAAGATACAAAATATGCATTATCATCATGACGATAGTAGAGTTCATTTTTATACATATATATATAGTCTGCATTGTGACTTTTTTCTTATTGAAATACTTGTATCAACTTTTTAAAGAACAATTTTTTTGTCCAGAGCAAATATGTATACTCTGTCATCTAATGAATTTATCAAAAATCCTGACATCTACCTATTACCTGGTATAACTCCTGAGACAATTGAAACTTGTTCTCATCTTCTTCAACAGAATCACGAGAATTATCATGTCTATTTCAATATTCAATATGGTTTTCACAATCATACCGCACATCATCTTCTAGCTGCATTAGGTCTTGGTGCTTCTTCTCATACATTGAAACATATCTATGAAAATCAGAAGAAAATTCAACAGCCTATAGTTTCACTTCATAAGAAACAAGATTTCGGTGTAAATAAATGTTTAGGTGATGATAATTACTATCATGATTATTTAGAATTCTTTACAAAAGAATTGAACAATGAAAGATATCAAGGAAAAATTGAAGATTTAATTGAAGATTATTTATTCAATAAAGATTATCTTGTTCTAATATTAAGTGGTGCTTATCATGCATTTATTCATCTTGGATATGCCTTAGAATTTCAATCAAAACTAATGGCTATTGAAGGTTTAGCAATGGCAGCAATTGATCGAGTTAGTGTTAAAGATGTTTTAGAACATTTGAAATATGATCAGAACAAAGATGGTAATAAAACAGCCTTAGAAATTATTGAATTGATTGGTAAAGATCAACGTTTTGACGAGAAGATTCTTGCCACAGATGGTGAAATTGGACTGAAGATGAATAAATTATTGGAAAGAGGTGCTGGTCCATTAATTGCAGAATATGCTCAAATGTGGAAATGCGATTTAGTAGATGCTAGACGAGCTAGTGTTCTAGTAAATACAGCTATTATACGGCCAAAGAAAGCACCTCGTCTCGATTTCTACTTGATGCATGCAACAACGAGTGGTCTATTCTTAGATATATTGGTTCATTCATTAAAAAACAAGGAAAATCAATTAAAATTGATGAGAGCTAAATTTGCAGTTGATCTTCTTTTCTATGTTGTACGTGGACGACCAAAATTAGATATAAATTATTTATGTAATGAATATCAAGTGTCACAAGAACATTCGTATTTACATGCACAAAATCCATGGTTACCTCTTATTGACAAATGTTTAACACATCCAGATGAACATGTACCAAAGACTATAAGAGCATTGGTCTATGCTGAAAAATTTGGTAGTTCACAAGATAAAGATAAATTACCTTATTTGAAAATTGCACAAATGATAATGGATACTTTATTTCCTGCTGATAAGAAAAATTGGATTCATGACGATATTTGTTCGAATGAATATTGGAAGACAGTGGAAGATTTGTGAAGACATTCTTTCTTTTGATATTATTCAAAACAGTTTTATTTAGTCTCGAAATGTCACATAAAACTTTCAAAAAAAAAGATACACTTGAAGAAAAAAATAGAGATGATTAATGATTGTAATCAATTAATTTTTTTAGAATTTTAACTTTTTATATATGATCATACTCATCGAGGGCTTTAACGAAAAGAAAGAAATGATGATATATGCTCGAAGATATCACATCCAGGGAAAAAGAAAGAAGAAAGAAAAACATGCTGTGAGGACAATGCCCGTAACAATTTGTATTTGATGAAATAAAGTAGAAATGAACTCAATGTCATTCTACATGAACCAATTGTGTGCAGAAGTCTTTTTAATAATGCGATGGTAATGTGTTCATCGCTGTAACCGTGTTTCGGTTAGCCATCACCTGAAATCTGGCACCACAACAAAGTTGAAAGATTGTATTCACTAGTCGAACAAGTTCATCTCTATATACTCGACCCGCAAGAGTATACAAGAAAAAAGGCGTGGCATACGAAAGATTGACAGGAACTCTGAAGATCTGGTAGAGGAAATAGAACATGATAGTAGATCGAAACGAGATTGGTAGAATCGATATGATAAAGATCACACAAAAAGGCAGAATGAGGGCAATATGAGTGGCCACTTGAAGAAGAAGCATACGAACAAGTTGTTTTTCAGTGCGACGATAACGCGAAACTCTTACAGGAATTGCACGCATCTGATTTGCATTATAGATGGTTAAGAGACCAAAAAGAGCCATCAAACCGGGTTCAATTATTGCAAACAGAACCACTAATATAATGAGATAAACTTGACCAGATAGATTATTCGGTCGAGCGGAACACTGAAGGGCATAATCTTGCTGCAAATCGAACACTATCAGCATACCTATGAATAAGAAAGCGAATGCGGTGACGGTAAGTACAAGCATCCATCGAGCTACACGCATTGTGCTAAACTTGCGCTGTCTATCGTTGGATGAACTGCCGCAATATCGATCGATCGAAGCAAGCACGAGGAAATTGGCGGACAAGTGTGGACACAGACTGATGATATAGTAGATAATTTTACAAAAGATCTGTGAATATTTGGCCGGATCCAGCTGATATCCATCGGCCAATAGAATATAGATGAGAATTGTACTTGAATAGAAGAGATTATTGATAGACAAAGCAATAGAATAAAGAGAACACGCGTGACGATTTAAGGCGGCACGTGTGAATATGACAATATTGAGCAAGTTGCCCAACACACCTGCAACAATAATTGGTGAGTAGATGCCTCGTACAATTTGAGTAACAAGTTCCATGAGCGAATCAGCCATTGTGTTTCTTGTTGTTTTAGATGCATCGAATCTTTTTTGTGTCTGTTAGTTTTCTGATTATTCAGAAGTAATTTCTGTTGTTAGTCAAGAAAATGTAGATAGCTTATGTCAACCTAATGCGGATTTAACACTTTATTTTATTGTCAATCATACAGATGACACTTATCAACATTTGACAATGAGAGAAACGATAATTAAATGTATTAAAGTTAATCTGAAGCTTTTGCACGATGTCATATTGTGACAGAAATCTTCAGATAGAAATATGAAATCAAAGAAAGTCATTCTTCGATCTTCAAAGAGGAATCATGAGTAAACTGCCGAATGACAAACTTTGCCATGCAAAATATTTTGGCATTAAAACTTTATATCATAAAATGAAAGCTCATATTTGAAAACCTACCGATTCAAAATTTCAGCTCATTTGGATTCTGTCCTGAACAGTTATAGAGATGATACTGGCGATGAGTCATGATGGCTTACATCAAAATACTAGATTTCACATTTTGGTAGTATTTTGTTGAGTTCTCCGCCATTTTTCGATAATTTTTTATAAAATGATACTTTTGAAATTTCTTATTCTAACTTCGGTTACTGTCATCCGATTTTGAATTTATTTTCTTCTCTTTCTTTCTGAGTGTTTTATAGACAAGAAAAGTTTATGTAAAATAATAAAGTCAATATGATCGAAGAGCAAAATATTTGTCTATTAAAAGAGGCTGGAATGGAACATTTGAAGTATGCTTCTAATTTTGAGAAAATGAAAAAAAGTGTTCCATTCTTTGTGGGTCGCCCGTTACAATTAGATTATGTTATATAGCCGATTATAAAAACACCTCTTAGTTGAAATATACAAGTGTTCATTAAAAATACAAATAGGACTGATGGGATTTCAATATATTGGCAACCATTGGAAGATGTGGAAAATGGATACAGAAACTAATGAAAGTAAAAAATATTCCAGAAATCAGTTTGTTTCGTCTTGATACTATTTAACATATCTATTATAAAAATTCATGCTGATTATTATATTCCCGTTTGGTTCTCCGTTCTTTACCACTGAAAAGCATTGAAATGATCAAAGAAGACTCGTTCTCTTGACTGGTCACGAATTGCAGTAGATGGATGGCTGTTGATTTTAATTACATGTTAACATCGAATTAGACATCTACACGATGCACAGTATGATTAAAAATGATCATTCTGGGAGAAAAACAAAAGCATTTTATAAAGAATAATGTCTTGCATCAGAGCGTAATAAACTTTTATTTTCCAGTGTAGTTTTTTGCACTGTATTTTGTGAAAATATGACCACACAAAATGGAATGAATCAGAGAGTGAGTATGAAAAAAAAAATCGTCAAAGGATAAAGAAAAAGATAAATGGATATGAGCATACATAAGAGTAGATGATAATTAGTCGATTAAAAGAAAGAAAAACACAACATAATAGTGATCGAGATAAAGACATTGCGAAGGACAAGATTGACTGGAAAACCATGAGACTATATTAACAGTAGAAATATTCATAGCTTGGAATTCTCCATATTAATGAATGACAGTACATAATGAGGAATGGATAAAAATTCAGGAACTAAATATAATGAATTCGTATACATAAATAGAAAGAACACAAAAAGATATAAACTCTATAAACCAATTGACTGAGATAAAGTGAATTTTTACTGAATATACTGTACTCATACTATACATTACTATCCGCTGAAGACAATATCAGGATTTGACAACTGCATTGTATGTTTTGCTCTGTCATATGATGCTTGACATGACTTTTCAAGGAATCAAATGAGTTTACGGAAATTAAATGGATTTTCAAGGAACTAGATAAGTTTTTCGTCGAAGCTTATTCGATTCTGGTGTTGTTCGCATATGTGAGAGTGAGGAAGGAAAAATCACCTTTTCAAAATCTTCAGTAGAAATTAAGAATAATAGTTGATTAGAAGCATAGTATACGTTATTCATCTTCATTGCAATCACCAAGCACTTAACTTGCATGACTATTTGATGGAAAGTGAGCATAATAGTTTACATGAATATATAAAAGAATAAACAGAGAATAATCGAAATCCGTTACAGTTTTGTGGAAGTATTGAGTTAAGAACAGAGATGAACATAGAATAGAGCACGATATGACCTGAATCACAAGACAAAACGGATTTTCTTTCAGAACTATCCATAGTAGATGAAAACAAAATTGACCAGAACACAACACAGAGTGGGGCCAATTGTTTTTTAGACAATGAAACTTGTATAAAAAAACACGGAATAAATCATCCAGTATGTTTTTATATCCTTCTCTTGTCTGATAAGCGCCCCAACAAGCTACATAGGCCATTTTATGAGCAATCACATGCTGTTCCATTGTTCCGATGAACAAATGATTCTACGGTCTGTTTGCAAATACAGTCACATCTTCGCTGCCATGTGTTTCTTCTTTCAATGGCAAAGCTGCTGGTAGTGTGTATTCGGCCAAATTAAAATCCAGCAAATCAAGATAAGTTTTATTTTGATTAGATACATAATTCGAACCATTACCATAGGTTATGATATTGACTGGCATATTATTGATATTACTAATATTCGCATTTCCTAAACTAACGTAATCGAAGTACATGCGAATGATTAGTAGTCACCATAAGTAATGCATCATCGAGAACGCCTTTGTCTGGAAGAATACGCTTTATCTGTCCAATACTATTACTGAATTCAACATAATCATCAAGAGTATATCTAGCTTTAGTATAATGACGCTCATGATTGATTAGACTTCCTTCAATAAATAAAAAAAACATCTTTGTCTCGACTTTTCATAAGTAGATATTCGACAGCCGGTATGGCCATCTCTGATAAACTAGGCTCATCTTTCGGATCATGAATTCGATCAGCCTCGAATCGCATATATGATCATAACTGAAGACGGCAAGTACTGGTTTGGACGATCCTAATACGATCTTCTTTAGTTCGGTCTTGTTTCAGATGTAGTATCCTTTCCAAAAGTCATCAATAAGAGAAATATTATCTGTACCTACTCTATTTGATGAAGTATTCTCAACACCAGATTTTGTTGTTGGATAGAAGTTTTTCGACCTCTACCGAAGAGCAGATCGATCGATGGCAAGCGTCAAAAAAGCTGATGAGCTATGTCTATACAGCCTTCACCTGTTTCGTTGGCGGTGTGGGGTGTGGGTGTGGGTGTGGGTGTGGGTGTGGGTGTGGCTACGGGTGTGGGTGTGGGTGTGGGTGTGGCTACGGGTGTGGGTGTGGGTGTGGGTGTGGGTGTGGGTGTGGGTGTGGGTGTGGCTACGGGTGTGGCTGCGGGTGTGGATGTGTGTGGGTGTGGGTGCGGGGTGTGGTTGCGGGTGTGGGTGTGACTGTGGACTTTATTAAAGATTACACCCGCACCCACACCCACACCCACACCCCACACCCACGCCCACCCACACCCGTCTGCTTCCGACGTGTCCTTCTATAGTCCATTTAGCCGTTATTGTAAGCGTTTAGAAATCATCAAATTGGAAAGTTAAGATATTTATTTATCATTGGCTATTTTTCAGCACCTGTGAGAATAGCGAATAGTTTAGCAGGTACTGCGATGACTGCGTCGCAGATGCGGACGGATATGCGTCGTAGTGAACACAGTCTACTTCCTTAAGCTCGGATGCGACCACTGCGTGACAGTAACGCGCAACTGCGTCGCAAAATGGCTATTGCGCGTAACTGCGACGCAGTTGTTAAAATAGTGGTGACATGGGCAAAGCTAATATAGAAATTTTCTGCAGCTGATTACTGCAGACATTCATAATTATTTTTCATACAGTGTTTGCTACTGCGCACCATCTCATCGAAGAATTCTCATTACGAAAACTTTCAATTAGTATTATAGTACCCTTTTCGAGCTTTTCTTGCTCGAGAAACAGCGCTGAAGGACATCCAGGTACACAAAAAAATTATTATTGACTTAAGAAATCTTCGAACATCTTTTGTTTGTTCGTTTGATTCAATGAACAGCTCGATTCATCCCATAGGGATTTTATTTGTCTCAGCAATCCGACTAAAAACTTCCTCATAACGTTCGAACAATGTACACTCAAGGGCGATGGGAATCACGCATGTGATTTGAGTTTTGGCATGGAAAATGTCAGCGAAACAATATTCATAGGATCTAGGCTGGACGGACCAGGGAAATTTATGAGCTGGCTCGGGCTGAGCTGCCCCGAAATGAGAACGAGTCGGACGAACCACCATTTAAGCTGAACCACATTGAACCGGATTGGGCCATAAAAACAAGGCCCATTTCGATCTCTGGTCGAAGTATCTCAAGAATATCATTGATAGTCTGTACCTATTTATTTTTACCCCATGTTGCTGTTCTGTTGATAAGCAAAAAAACAAAAACAACAGTAGAGAAAAATATTTGTATCATATCACATAACCAGTAAGAGAAAATTGTCTTAGCCATGGGTTTTTTGAAGTGCTTTATCAGTTTTCCTTTTGCACATTTCTTTTGCATCTCACACAATGTAAATAACAAAAACCAAATAGAGACACGAGTCGGTCGTCACTCACGTAAAGTATACTAAGCGTTATTGTTTGCTAACTATAAATTATCACACTGAATACGTCAATTGCTGTCTGAATGCAACAGACAACGCAACAACGAATGAAAAACGACAATAAAGGAGTTAAAATATCTGTAAAATTTTATATTCAGCATTGACAAGTAATTTTTTTCACAAGAACTTCAACAACGATGGGCAATTCACATCGACGAAAGCAAAGCTATACACTCCCATCAAGTGTGCATTCTCAAACTGAAATTCCAACACATTATCGTTCTTCGAACGTTGTTTTGAAAGCAACTAACGACGTACACTCGATAGGTGAGGAGGCGTTTAAAATCTCCCTCAAAGATTTGATTGATTATATTCAATTACTTCGTGAGGCAATAAAAAATCTACATATGATTCAAGAAAAAGAGAGTTTGAATTCTCATATTGATGAATACTGCCGTAAAATGGCTATTGAAGAATTTTTTACCGACTATCAACGACAATGTCTACCATGGCCAATACTCTGGATTTGGCATGTGCACCGTCTTCACCCTATTGAATATTACAACGATTGCACCCAGCAACTTCCAAACCGTCAGCTAATGGATCCTAAAGTTATCTATGTTCCTTCTTCGATGCCAACAGATTCTAAAAAGCTATCTTTCGTACCGTCAATCGATTTGGTAGCATCTTCTCTTCGTCAAATTCTGTTTCTTGAAAAATTCAAGGAACATCCTCTCTATTCAACCGATTTACAGAGAATAAGTCGCCCGGTTTTTGGAAAAATGATAGAAGATTACATATCGTTTTTGAGATTGAGTAAGCGAAAGCAATTAATCATACCTACTTTCAACATAGATATAATATGGCATACACATTTACAAAATCCTACACACTATCGATTCATGACAATTGCTTTATGTGGCTATGTACTCAATCACGATGATTCAATTGATGAAAAAACGCTAGCGAGTGCTTTTTCAGAAACCACACATTTATGGAATTCCTCGGACAATTCAAAATATAGTCAGAATCCGACAAACAGACGTACAAAACCTGAAACTACTGTCAATAAAAAATCAGCTCCTGCGTTTTCTATTGGTCTATCGAGCAGTGCTTGGGTCGCATCTTGCGAAAGTACTGGTGACAGCCGTCGCATTCACAATAGTGGTACTAGCCGCGGTGGTAGCGGCGGTGACTAAGAGGGCTCACGGATTAGTCCCGAGATTTCTCCTCACAGTGTCTACATTTCATGATACTATGTTATTTTTAGCATGGACACATTCCTACCAGAAGGAGTTCAGAAATTTCCAAATTCTCTGAGAATGTTCAAATTTGTTTCTCTTTATTGTCACGTTATATTTTTTGAAATAAAATAAATGTCCTTAATTTACTCATTCAGAAATCTGTTCGTATCTAAGGAGAACTGTCGAATCTTTTGCTCAAATAACTTACTCAATTTTTTCAATCCATGAAATTAAGATAATACTTGATGAATCCCACTGGATGGCGGGGGGAGGGGAGAGTGTGAGGAGTGGATGTGGATGGAGTGTCGGTGTGAGTGTTCATGGAGAGATATTAACATCCGCATCCACTTCCTCACCCCCACCCACATCCACAGCCACATCTCACACCCACATCCATACCCCACACCCACACCCACATCCTAGACTATTTGAAAATTTTAGAAAATTTCACTCGCTTTTCAGAATAATCTCGTTCACAAAAAATTAAAATTCTATTAAGAAAAGCAGTAATACTTTCGATTTTCTTTTTATTTATTATAAATTTGATTTGTTCAATATGTACTAATGGGTTCAAATGTTTGTAAAAATGTGAGCCACCGTCAAGCGAACGTATCATAATAAACTTATATAAAATCCTGTCGAACTTGAACAGAGAAAATATTAGTAAATAAATCATGTGACTTTTTATTACAAATAATTTTCTTATGATGTATTATTCACTGTTTTGTTTTTTGCATTAATGACTTACGAGGGAACCGCCCAAGATGATTCATCTCGTTTTAGCTCATATTTATGGCACATATAGGAGACCTATAGACTAGGATAAATCCCAAAAGATATGGGCCCATGACCTTTCTATCACGAGAAATCGAATTTTCAACCTTCTCACAGTATAACGATTTTCACTGTATACCACCACAGGAAATCGCGAAGAAAAACGAATTAAAAATTTAAATATTTTTTAGTAATATATATGATTATATCAATTTTGAGGTTTTCAAGGTTTAATTCAACTATGTATGCCGTACTATTTCTTATACATACTAGAACGTTGACGAATGTGTCAGTTTAATAATGGCAGATGAAAAAATGGGTATTCTATACATTTTATCGCGTTCTGTTATAATATACGGTAGAGACTAACGTAGATTATAGCTGTTGACGCGTACAAAAGTGTTTTGCGAAATACGTGATTCTGTACAGTATTCATTGTGTAGTATTTCATTTTTCACTCCGCTGCTTAATCAGAACGATGATTAGTCCTATAAGAATTGCAAAACTGTTAGTCGATCGAGTAACTCAAAATCAAGGTCCACATCGTCGGGGAACAAAATCAAATCCACGTGAGGAAGAAATCATCAATTCCTTACTTAAGATGATCGATGATGTTTGCAACTGCACATCTTATCAAATTGAATCGGATACCAGTCTCGATTATGATGACGAAGAAGAATATGGTGATTTCGAAGATGAAGATACCGACTCTACTGATGAAACTGTTCATCCTGGCTTTGATGAATCCACAGTGGACGAAAATCTGATGATCAAAGCGAATTTCAGTTTGGAGTATATGAAAAAAGTTATCGACTATTACGATGCGCGCGATTCGAAAGGAAGAAGAAAGCACACATGAAAGTCTACTCAACATCGGTTCAAATCCCTTCCTCACCGACAGTATATTGCACGTTTTCGTCACTATATTGAACAATATGGTACCAAGCGAGAAAAGTTACAAATCATCGATGATTTCGTGTATGATATGTTTGAAGAAGCTCGAGAAAATATTTTGCCTGTTCATGATAGAGATCTAAAACGATGGGCACTATTAAAAGCTACTGAAGATTCAAGTTTTTTATTTGAAGCATCCGAGCACTGGTTGCGAGTGTTCAAACATCGCCATCGTATTTGTTCCAGAAAAATTACGAAATTAGTAACTCGTCATCATGCAGAAGATACTGATGCTATTATTGAATCTGCAGACTCATTTGTACGTGCTGTTAAACAACAGATGCAGAACTATGCACATGAAGATATTTTATATACCGATCAGGTAGGATTGGAGTTGAAGCTTCACTCCAGTAGAACCTTTTCGTATGAGGGCGAAAAAATTACTATGATACGTGTGAGGTCAAAAAATGCTACAACACATTCTTACACAGTTCAACCAATGATATCTTTAGCTGGAAAATTTGTCGGTCCTCTCTTTCTTTGTTTGAAGGAGCCAAAAGGAAAGATGAGTGAAAGTGAGTTGATCTGTTTTTCTTCTTATATGTAACACACTGATTTATATTTCATTAGATATAAAAACGAAATTATTTCCTGCTTCGAATGTCGTTGTAACATGCAGCTCTTTAGGAAAACTTACTAGTTCATTAGTTGAATATTGGACAGATCATGTACTTCGTACGTCTGTACAATCACAATTTCTCTTACTGTCGGACTATTGGCCTGGCCAAAGAAATATAGATATATATTCTGCTATCAAAGGATATAAAAGGCTAGAAATCCCTGCTCATACTACATCACGTATTCAACCGTTTGATGTTTTCTTTAATAGACAGTGGAAATTGATTACTCGACGTCTTTTCAATTATGTTCAACTCGATGATATTGCGATTAATTTGTCTGAAAGAAATAATATAATTCGTTTAAATTCTCTCATTCACAATCAGTTATCCTCACATCTGTTCGCGCCTATGATAAAATACGCATGGTTTGCATCAGGCTACATAGACCAACATCCGGGACCTTTTCAGACTGTCAATGATATTTGCTTCGATATCGGCAGTAACTTCTGCGAACAGTCGAGCTGTAACTCACTCTCATTTATTTAATGCAGCCAATATCGTAAATTTCTTTGCTTTGAGCACTTTTTTGAAGCTTACCATTTTCATAATTAAGCGCTTGACCTCTATCTATTGGATTAAATAACATCGAATATAATCCATCGCATAAAATAAAACTACTATCACGCTACTATGATTCATGATAAGATAAATGAAATCTCATAAGAGATAGCTTTCTCAAAAATATTTAAATTTTTAATTCGTTTTTCTTTGCGATTTCCTGTGGTGGTATACAGTGAAAATCATTCTACTACGAGAAACTTGAAAATTCGATATTTCGTGATAGAAAAGCCATGGGCCCAAATCCTTTGGGATTTATCCTAGTCTAGAGGTCTTCTATATGTGCCATAAATATGAGCTAAAACGGGATGAATCATCTTGTGCGGTTCCCTCGTTAGTCTTTCTCAAATTAATAAATATTATTGGCTGATATTTTGATTTTTACCTGTGAAAATATCTCAATACAAGCTAGGTTTTAACATTTTTGTCTTTTGCCTTATTCAATCATAAATTAAATAAAAGTATATGCAGCAAAATTTTACTTATAAATCAAAGAGTTCAATCAATTTAAACGATATCTAGTTAAATCGAAAACGATTCCAATTCACTAATCAAATTTAATTTTTCAAAAGTAGTGTGTCTTATTCTACATGAATCTTTCATTATTTTATAGAGGTAAAAACTTGGAAGTAAATACATAATTCAGACTCCAGAATGATAATTACTAGATTTTCAAGCAAAAACAACTGTTCTTCAAAGAAATATCGTTTGTAAATTATAATGGGTATTAAAGAGTGTGGGTGGTTGGGTGTGGATGTGGATGGGTGAGTGTGGGTGAGTGGATGTGGGTGTGGACGGGTGGGTATGGGTGTGGGCGTGGGTGTGGGTGGGTTTCAGGAATAAGAATGCCCACACCCACAACCACCTACACCCACACCCACACCCTACACCCACACCCACAGTATCATTATTAGTATTTCTTGAGCGTGTGTGTGAGTGTGAGTGTGGGGTGGGTGTGGGGTGTGGGTGTGGTGTAGGTGTCGGTGTGGGTGTGTTGGTGTGGACGTGAATGTGGGTGTGAGTGTGGCTCTGGATTGCAGTTGCTGTGCACCTCGTGACTCACACCCACACACCCTTACCCGCATCGACACCCACACCCACACGCACACCCACACCCACACCCACATCCACACTCACACCCACGCCCACACCCACATCCTATAGCTGACTAATTTGCTCTAGATTTCGTCTCAACCAATCATTCAATGTCCACATGTCCCGAGCTCAAAGAAAAATTCAAATATAAAATAATACAAATGACTAATCTACTCTAGATTTCGCTTGAACCAATCATTCAATGTCCCTATCTTCCAAGCATGAACAAAAAATATTGAACTGCAATCCATACTAATTCAGCAAGAAATTGTTTAATATCAAATCATCGTCTAGCATTATTACAGATAAAAACTTCATTAAAATCAATACCATAACTAATATAAATAATTATATAAGAAAACACTAAAGAAAGTCACTGATAATTATTTATCAATCAAAATACAAAAATGAATCCATCTTGATCACCCAAGAAATAACAATAAACATAAATGGAGTGACAAACAAACAAATTCTTTTGCATGCATGTTAACAAAATTTGTAAAAAAAACCGAACAACCTAGATAATTCCAATCTCAACTTGATTCCAAAGTCAACTGCAACATATATATTAAACATTGGAATAGATGTCTTATATTGCTGAAAGTCCTTGTTGGATCAACATATCGCTAATAGTCAAGTAAGAAAATAATTAAAATCAGAAGAAAAGTAAGAGAATCAGGAAGTTTGATATAAAAGAAAAACAAAGATAATTTTCACTGATAAATTAAATAACTATTGATAGTAATTTGCAAATTTCTAGAAGAAAAATCCAGTAAAATGTCATACGATTAGAAAAATGCGATCATGGTATCTCTCCTTCCAATTTCTTTATCCTTTTTTTGGAACCTCCCAAATCTAAGCCAATTGGTATCTTTTTATATCAAACAATGTTTGCTTTTGTCAAATCATTTGATAGATCTTTATATTTATTTTTGAATATTAAAAAGAAATATGATGAGCAAAATAATAAAAAATGTTACAACCAATGTTTATACTTAAAAAATGAAAGCATGAGTATTACCAACATACCCATGCAACCAAGTACAATAAAATAACCATTTTTATAACGAAGTTCAGGCATATTTTCAAAGTTCTAAAAAAAAAGCAAATTTGATTGAAGCCAAAAAAAGAAAAGCAACAATAAATTAATTTACCATGCCATAAACTCCAACAATAAATGTTAATGGAATAAAAATGCTTGTTACAATTGTTAATGTTTTAACTATTTCATTCATATGATTTGAATTTAAGATCATATAAAAATCAATAAACGATGATAACATTTCTCTATATGTATCAATAGAATCATTAGCTTGTACAATATGATCAAATAAATCTTTTAAATAAATATTTGTACTTTCTTGCATAATTTGTGTTTCTTCTTCTTTTTGTAATTTAATAATTATTTCTTTGAATGGAGATATTATTGAACGTAAAGAAAGAATATCACGTTTTAAATCATATATAGATTCTAATGTATCACGTTTAAGTGTTTTCATCAATTGATTATCAATTGATGCAACTGATGTATCCATCATATGAAGAACATCCATATAATGATCACCAATAACATCAAGAAGCGAATAAAAGAGATAATCAATTTTAGACTTTCTTATACGACCTTTTCCCTGTCGAATACGATCTTGAAAAAGATACAAACAAGAAGTAATTATAAATGAATTCATAATTGGAGAAAACTGAGAACGGAAGCAAATAGAAACCTGTAGTTTTCATCATTGGAAAGAGCGATGTCACATGTGTCGATCAGATGTGCATTGATATTTTGTTCTTTGTGAATTTTCATCATTTTTCCGACGAACTTCAACAAAAATTTTATCAAAATAGATCCCAAAACACCATATATTCCTAGTGAAATTTCCATGATTTTTTACTAACTTCTCAACATTTATCTTCGATGAAGTTACCACGATAAATTTAATCATAAATACATGGTGTTTTGGATTCTATTTTGATAAAATTTTTGTTGAAATTCGTCGGAGAAATGATGAAAATTCAGAAAGAACAAAATATCAATGCACACCTGATCGACATCCGTGACATTACTCTTTCCAATGGTGAAAACCACAGGTCTCTATCTGCTTTCGTTGTAGAGTTTTCTTCATTCATTTAGATAGGTGATCAGAAAAATCTACTTTTTTACCCTTTAATTGATTAAATCAGAATATTTACTTCAAAAAGAAAATATTACATCTGAATCAAGTTTGAATAAAAGAAAGAACGATTTGATGATACTAAATTTATGATCTTAAGCTTAGTGAAATTTTGCAAACCAAACCTTTCTACTCAACTATTCAAGAAAATAAATCAATGAATGTAAAAAAACAGTTTTTTGACAAAAATTAGCTGAATTTATTAAAATATTCATACTTTTTATTGAATCAAATAAATCTTTGGATGTTTCTTGAAATGTTATAAGAATATCATGTTTCAAATAAAAACTCATTTGTTGAATAATTATTTGACCTGTACAATCCATATCATGATATATTAATTTGCATACAAGAAATAAAGCATCATCCAATACATCTAATTTTGTTCGTTGTTCAGTTGTTGTTATATCTGTTTGAACTAATGAATGAATATCATAACGTTCACCTATTCCAGATATAACATCTGGATCATGAATACCATCGATGTCAATCCCTGAGAAAAAAAAACACATGTTTATTTTTTCTGATATATGCATATAAATACGTACATGTCATTGAGTTTACTGTTTCCGATGGTGTCTGTAGAAATTCTTCAATAGTTTTATATTTTATTTCCGTACACAAATTTTCATCATACTTAATAACATTCAAATGAACTGGTTCTCTAAAAATGTAAATGATCAACAATAGTTAAGTCAGTTTTCGATCTAGGATTTTTGAAGGGAAGGTGCAATTATAGGCAAAAAGTGTGATTTCAGATAGTACCAACTGATTTTTTCGCTCGTTTTTTTCTGCAAAAATATCAAAAAACTTTCCATGAAGGAGGAGGAGCGTCGGAGCGATCGCGTCCCCGCTCCTGAATAAAATCTATTCGATGAGAATTATTAACAATATTTCAGGAAAAACGACTAGTTTAATTGCTGATTCTTCGTTGGCTTACTATAACAGTGATATTCATTTAAAACTTACGTTGGATCAGAAAGATGTAAAAATTTCTGAGATAAAAAAGCACCAAATCCAAATTGTGTTACACGTCCACGAATTGTTGTTCTTCTACCAATTAGCATATAATTTTCTCTGTCAATGCGTGACTTAATACGTCTTACTGGTAAAACTTTATTTCTACATTGTGTAGAACTGTTTATCATAATTATTATCGAATCAGATATTGGCGAACTGTGGCAAACAAATTCTTATAAACGAAAGAAAAATCACCAATTACTAATTTATATTGAAATATTTAGTTCTTGTTTCTTTTTTCTTTTGCAAAATGCGATCGACGTGTTTATCAAAATATTATTTTAAATAACTTATGCCGATGATCATAACTTTCATCCATTGATACGATTAATACCTTTTAGGTGTAACAATAAAATAAATATTTTTTTTTCTTGTTTCGGTTATTTTTACTGTTGGTAAAATAAGCAGGTAATCGATGAAGAAAACCAACATGCTTTTTTTTTATCAATCGTATGAAACCAATGAATACATTGAAAGCAATAAAAAAGGAACAAAAATGAAGCATATAAAAAAATAAATTTTACTTTAATTATCGATCACGTTTATGGCCTATGACGAATAGACATTATCCATGTGAAAAAATTGATTTCAAAAATCTATTAAAAGTCGATTAAAATCATACGATTTTTAATCAATAATGTAGCAGTAATAATCATGGCGAAATCAGATTTTAATCGACTATTATGAGTATAATCGATTTAGAATATTTTCAAAAATCGATTATAATCATAATAATCGAAATAATCGATTAAAATCTGATTTTACCATGCCTATTACTGCTGAATTATTGATTAAAAATCGTATGATTTTAATCGATTTTTAATCGATTTTAACCTCTCTAAAGTTGATTGTTTTTTCGTATTTTTTTACATGGGTAATATTCTTATGCAATATTCTATAATTCAATCATGTGATATGCTCTGTAAGAGTATTAAGTATATGTAAATTGTGATAGGAACCAATCAAATATGTAAATCATTATCGGATACTATGAATATAGAATTAATTCATGAAGAATATTTACATAAATAAATAAAGTATTGAATACTTGATAAGTTTTTCTGTCTTTTTAATAGATATCAATCTATTGCACAATTCATGTTTTATTTACAGTAGCATTAAATCTAATTCAACTGTTTGTGCATTATTTGCAATCGTTTCGAAAGATATCATACTGACACATTCTCGAATAAAGCAAGTTTTAATAAATGTTCAACAAATTTTCTCTTCTAGAAACTGAAATGGAAAGATCTTTATGTTTCTTACCTTTATCTTAACACATTCGGTCTGATGTGAGCCACTGGTGGCCCACGGCATAAAAGCTAAATATAGATACTGTATTTTAAACAAATGAGCTGGTTTTCTTGTTGATGACAGAAGAGTGTTTAACGCTTTTATTTATAAGAGAGAAATATCAATAAACACCAAGTTCGGATATGATAATTACCTCAAAGAAGAAAAAGTAGCCTTCTCCAATCTTCGAAATCACATGATTATATTTGTATTCTTAAAGTCTTTTCGAATAATTAAACTTGTACAATTATACCAAGTGCTGACAAATTGAACTTATAGAGGAATGTTCTTAGTATTATATGTTTTGAATAGAGCAAAACTTATTGCAATTCAATGTTGTTATGCATCTACATAATTTTTTCAAAATTTTTAGGTCACGTTTTCTTCTTAGACGTTATTATAATACCTTGTGTTACAGTCACATGTATAACGCCTTGACACATCGGTATTTGTTTATTCATTTCGCATTCTTTGATGCTTTATTTCTCTTTATATAGTGTTCTCTAAACTCGCTTATCAAAACAGAATCAATCTCGAAATACAACGAATATGGATAGTCTTAATAATTTGGTGCCGTGATCCGTCTTCTTTCGATCATTTTTCACATAACGTTACAAACACTTTCCTATTGTGATTCTGTCACGTTCATTAACTCTTCAGTACGATTCATACGTTTTCCATTACTATTTACTTCAACAAAAAAAACGACGACAGGATGGGGTGTGGATGTGGGTCTGGGTGGGTTGTGTGTGTGGGTAGGGTGTGAGTGTGGATGTGGGTGTGGATGTTGGTCTTGTCTTAAACCACACCTATACTCATCCACACCGACACCCATCCACACCCTTACCCACTTACACATCCTACCCACAACCAGTAATTCGTAAATATGACTTAAAATCATTTGATCTTCTGTTTTATTTGAGTACTCGTGGCGTTAATCTTGTTAGCATGAGTCAATCAAACAACATGAACATTGACTTTTTGAGTCGAATTGAGCCTTTTTTTCTTGGCTCGTTTTGACTTCTGATAAGCGAGAATGGCAAGTATTATTAATTATTAAACCCTGAAGACAATATGATTTTTTCAGTTCTATCGATGTAATATGAATAGACAGTTCAAGCTCTTCAATTAATACCTTGAATTATTTCTTACTTCACGTCAGAAAAAATAGATTCATTGAAGTAATATGTCTTTAATTAAATCCAATCAAGAGTACATATGAGCCAGTTCACATAAGCCACGACCTACTGCCACGCGAGGCTACTCAATCATAATCTTAGATTTGTGTGATATATAGTCCATTTTGCAGAGCATACTTTTTTAGACTGAGAAACAATTTTTTATTCCTTATCGAAGGTCCTTTCATGGAGTTGCATTGACTTTTCGAACGATTTTTTGTAGGATTTTTTAAAGTTTTTCATAAAAAAACAATAGCAAAATTACCTTTCTGATAGATTTTCTTCCCCGAAATGGATGGGATTGCGCTCAAACTTTCTACTCAAACACTACGAGGCCGAGGGCTACTGCAGAGTGCAACCAAAAATTTCGGATCTCTGATTGAGCAAAATCGGTCGTGGCTTACGGGGACTGACTCATATATAGTATACTTAACTCATGATAATCTTTTCGAGACTTCCTGTTATCATCCATGTTAATACCTGTCATATGAATAATATGTTGATTTGCCTTTAGGGTGACAAAGGTTACTGTTATATTCTTTACAAATATATGACTGATAAGACTCTTGTCTTTGACTTATACACTATAAAAGCCATCTCCAATGCTTCTTATCGTCACGTGCAATCAATTAAACCAGACAGATATGAACCATGTAGATATGAAAATAATTCCATTAATACCTTGCCTGATGATAATGATGTATATTATGATGCAACTTACTTTTGGAACATAGACAATTCCAATTATTATCATAATATCAACTGGATAATTGAATTAATGAATTATTATATGCAGAATAGGGGATCATCGCAGAACCCTTACGGTGCCTATATTGAGAGAACATCGAAAGAAACTATTCCAACGAATTCTTATATACTTTAATATCCACAAGGAAACTGAAGATAATTCTTTGGTGATGAAGCAACTGTTAAGTGAGTAATCTGTTCAGATAGAGTTTTGCAAGACATATTCGATGGCGGAACATTTTCTTCAACAGAGCATGGAGAAAATCAAATCATCTTCATCAATATTTCAAATTATTTGTCGTGGTTATTATAAAAGTGAAGATAAAAATCCATTGACTTTGTTATTTTTCATGAATCGTTATCACTTAAAATGGATTCCAGTAGTTGTCTTCACTCAAGATAGAGAAGGTTTAATGTATCACTTGCAAAATCAAGCATCATCCATGGTTATCCATAACTGGAAAGATCGACTATACATAGTAAATAATTCGACAGACCTGATTGTCAAAGTCAAATCTAATATTAAAAATAACTGTGGCAACAATTCCCAATAAAATAGAAATTGATATGTTAGTTTTCAGACTGTGGTGCTAGTAAAACATTAAAAAAATGAATTAATGAATGTAGTGATTGCGTCTTCTAACTATCCATGTTTTTTTAATACATGAGATTAAGATAAAAACTAACAAACTCCCGTAAATTGAAGCGTAATTTGAATCATCTGCAATGAAACTAACTAACAATGCTCTATTTTGATTAATAGATAGGCTGCAATAAAATTTTTCAAATGACTTCTTAAGTCACAATGATGACACGTTGATCAGTCATCAATTAATGATCCACAAACAGAAATATATTAGATATTATTCGAGCGCTCATTTCCTCAAGCATTTGAAGGAATTCAGAACAACACCAAAAACAAAATGCGTATATCTATATCAATCTTGAAAATAACATTAGTTTGACTTGAAAAAAAACAAAAAATTTCTATTACTAAGTATTTATCCTCAATCTTTCTTGTTGCACTTGACAGCATAAAACTCTCTAGAACTCAAATACGAAAATGTTAAAAGAATTTGCTTTGTTTTTAAAGATAAACGATCTCATCACTTAAAGTTTGCAGTTATAACTATCCTTGATGTCATAAATGATTAATTTTCTAGTGATTGTATCTTCTATTCGAACCAAAACAATTCACCAATTGATCCAAAGCAAGTGTTCAACTGTTGAAGAATTGATCAAAGGAAAGAAGGATCAAGAAAAAGTAGAGTTAATCTTTCAAAATTTAGAATTTTAAATCAACTTGAATAAAGAGAAACATTCTGGAGCAATATAATCAATAAACAATACACTGAGTCAATAAATTTAGCAACAGTCGCCAATAAGATAGCCATATCACCAACATTGATACAGAAAGTCGTCAAAAAAATGGCTGATGGATCTATTATAAAAATGAGTCAAATTCGAATGGACAAGATTTCATGAGATATTTAACATTTATAATCACTTGAATGCCTTCAGATGAGTATATTTGATAATCCTCATTTGTCTATGATTTCTTGTTGTTTTTAATTTGAATCTCATAACATCTACTGATTCAAGCGTTAAGATACTGCGATTGTTCTTGAAGTGTGTCACAATGTAAGATATTGAAGATATTCATATTCAAAATTTGTTTCGTATTGTTGCCGATCTAAATTTGTCGAATTGTATCAATGTTATCGAGCCAATATTTAATATGAAATCGGCGAAAAAATTTCTCAATCATGAATTATCATCATGGTTATCATTGTTGTTGACGGATTAATATACCAGTGAAAGATCTAATCTTTGTATCAATACTTCGAATAATATCATCTGATGATCAGAATTGCGGATACAACACATGGTAAAAGTAATGATTTTTCGTTTATACGAATTTCATCAGATTTTACATGAACACAATAAAAAACTCTCATTGTCTGTATGTGATATCGAAATAGCATATAAAGATATTTATCATTGTAAAATGAATCCAAACAAATAGTTAAAGCCGAAATCTGACTGTGATCAATATATGATAACTGCCGAGGTCTCGGGTATACCAAAATATTTGCACAGTTTATTTCGCACGTACCTCTGCATAGGTCAAGCATAAAAGTCTTGAGTTTTTCTTTAAAAGATGCACTGTCTAAATGTAAAGGAAAAAAGAACTTGTTTTAGTCGTAAGTGAGATTTATAGAATGCCTTTCTCTTGGAAAAGAAATAAACAAGACAAATAATATCGTGGTTCTTGAAAATATTGTTGAACGGAAAGAATGAGCAATAAAAGACTCCGTTTATATATCTCATTAATAGAGACTTCCAAGAGCTACGTCACTCTGAATTCTGCTGTCAAAAGCAAATATTCGTTCATATAGAAAAAATTAATTAATAGAACCATATGTGCATAGCAGATATAATTCTTATAATTACTCTAAGTAATTTAGAAAAAAAATTGCTTCTGTTATTTTAAATAAAGATTCATAAAGATTCTTACAGAACTCGACGACGCATTTTGTTAAGGATCGGGGGTATGCCACCTTTTTGTTTTCTTCGTTCTATAGAACCAGTTCATCTTCTTCGAATTGTTTTGCATTTTAAAGTAGGTATAGAAAATAATTTTTCATGGGATTTGCTACGAAAGGAAGAAATGATCAATTAGATAGCATTAAGAAAGTAGTATCAATAATTCTTCATCAAAGATAATTAAATTTGATTGAATGTTAACAAATTAAATAAACATTCTTAGATTATTATACAATGCCAACTATGGCACAGTTTCAAGTTCTGTCACTCTGAAACTTTTGTGTTTTAATCAACCGGTACATTTTACAAGAAATATTGGAGAAATTCAGATAGTGAGTTCGTGTATACAATTGTAATTTGTATTCGATATTTCATTTTTGAAATTTCTGACAGAAAAATTAATTTTATTATCCTAGTATTATAAATTAGATATGCGTTGATCTAAGCATTACTCTCTCAGATATTTTATCACATATCGCAAATTTTAATGTATCGGGTGCTCTTCTTAACCTTTCATAACACATGTCATCCGACACCAACAAGGATGTGGCTGTGGGTGCAGATGTCGGCGTAGGTGCACTAGGGTGTCAGTGCCACACCCACATCCTACGGATAATCAGATTTTTGTCTTCAGAAATGGTGATAAAACACAGCGCTAAAGCTGTTAGTGAAAATGATAGTAGAAAGAACGATGTCCGTTTACTAAATAAACTATCTTATTTCGTCTGAGACACACGTGAGTTCATTCTTATTTGTTATGATGTGTGTTTTATCTTTCTGTATAGGATAAGATAAACGTTTTTAGTCATTTACATTTAAAAAAGATTCACTTTTATTTAGATTCACTCTTCTAAAGTGTTTGCCTTTATTTTAGAGATGGCTGATATAGAAGCTACAAGAGCTGAAATTGTTTTTGCTTGGATTGTGTTTCTATTAATTATGAAAAATGTTGTTCTCTTGATTCTACTAGCAGTTCTTCGTCGACGAGCTGGTGTTTTTCAAGCACCTGAAGATGTCGAGCAGTTTCATGGACAACAGTATGTAAACGAGAATGATGATTGGTCTCTCAGTAGTCGTGTTAACCGATGCCTTCGAAACGATGCTGAATATGTACCATATTTCTTGGTTCTCTATATGATTTTATTTTGGACATGGGAAGAAACATCGACGCCTCCATATATTCAATACAATCACATCCTTGCACGTACGGTAACTTATGGTATATTGATGGTAATCGCTCGATATTTACACAATCTGTGCTACATGTTCAAAATAACATATGGCAGAATTTTGGGTTTTCTCTTAACGATTTTGGTATTGATCATCATGTCAATAGACATATGTTATTATTCAACAAGAAAACTTCATTCAAAACATTGAAAATTCTTAGTGTGCTAGACATGTTAAAGAACTTATCATTTGAACAAATATTATCTTCTTCTCTCTCGAGACATCCATGAAAATAGTTTTTGAGCCGAAATGCGACTGAATCCGTTGGTAATTTGGTGTGGGTGTGAGTGCACCGCTGGGTAAGCTCAACACTCACACTCACACTCACCCCCACAAGATATAATCCAGAATAGTGTACTTATACTTATCGAAAAATAAGCTAATCGTTTTGAACTGTACAATGATGTATGAAAATTTTGAGAAGAAATTAATAGACGATCAATGGATGCAAGAATAAGAACAGTAGGTGATAATGTTGCAAAAAGAAATGCAACATAAACATAAACTTGACATAAAACAACATTACTTGTTTGAACTGTAATGTGATAACCAAGAATAAATATCGACGAAAGTGTTGTTGAATTAATGTAGCATGTATTCAAAAGGATATAAATAATAAAATAAAAGACACAAACATGCTTTCTTCACGATCTTTTCAAGAATATTACGATACTTAATATGTTTCCAATGTTACCCAAAATATAAAATATTGGAACAAGGTATTTAAGAAGAAGAATAATGATATTATTGAGTTTAGTAATATAATCGTTGTCGTATGAACTCATTCTTACACGTTGAAGTGAATCTATGAACTGTTTTGTACTATAGTCAAAGTTATTAAAATATTTTGTTGACAGATGAAAAATCTTTCAGCGTAATCCTTGCGGGATTAAAAATGTGAAATACGATAAAGCTTCTTATGTTGTGTATGATGCGATTTAGCACCCTACAGATCTCTTCTAAAACCACCATATACTTTTATGTGCTGACTCTCTATGATGACATGTAACCTGTCTATCCCGATCTTTGAGGAGGCCATGAAGTCCGTCGATCACGGTCTGTGACGTCTGTGATAGACCATTGCTAAGATGTTATTGAAGATCTGTAATTAAAATATAAATGGTTATCCACAATTAGGATGATAGAGTAGAAAAAGTCCGTAAAGTTTTCATAGATATATAAAGAGACTAGTTCAGAATTCTTTTGTTTCTTTATAATATATGTTGAAACAAACTTGTGTTCTATGGTCCGAGAAGTTTGCAAGTGTAAGGACATACATGACGTTCAACTAACAATGGAATTGATCGAAATGTTTGGTAAATATTGAAAAAATGATACACATCAGTATGATGAATTGCATATTTCGGTTCAATATATGTTTAAATATTTGAAATGTTTGCATGGTGATAAAAATTGTATTCAATTTCGATGATCGAGAAATGATCGGCTAGATGCAGCTGCTGGAGAGTCTAATTTCAAATATTGAAGATTTGGAATTGATTCTGAAAGGAAATATAAATGTTTAAATTTGGCTGAATGAAGTTTTAATATTAGTTTTGATAAATGAATTAAATTTTCAATAGGTTTGTACATAATAATAGGATTGATATGTTTATAAGTTAAAAAGCCATTGAAATATCGAAGATAAGATGTATATGGAAGAATATCTGAAGAAAAGTAAATGAATGGCAAACTAGATTTTGATTCAATATCAAAATATTCTAAAGTAGATGTCGCTTTTTCATTATTTTTCTGCTCGTGAATTACAGAAGTAATATAAACTCGACCATGAACTTGTGATAGTTTAATTTGACAAGATTTCAATTGTGACATTCGTAGTCGAAAATCAATAACTAATTGTTCACGTATATTTGTCGCATATTGGAATATGATCAAAGAATAAAGAGACAAAAATAGATTTGGATTTTTCATTTTTAATAAATCATAATCATAATATTTTAAAGATTTTAATTGTTGTAAACAAATAGCTGATAAAAGAATATTAAGATTATTTTGATCAATTATTAATGTATAATATGATAGTAAATGATAATCAATTAATAATCGATTAAAATATTGATTTAAATTATACAATGATTCAATTAATTCATTTACACAGAAATATTCAAATATGGAAATATGTAATTCACTACTCAAATCTTCGAATACAGATGGTTTTCATAGCGCCATCTTACATAAAAAAAACATGTAACTTTGTAAAAAGAAAAAGAGTTTTGCAAGTAATTGCGCAGCTGATTTCGTCATATTCTTCTCATATAAATTCGATAAGAAAGAGAAAAAAAAACTATTTACTGTATATCATAGTTCTAAGTAACTTAAGGAGTTGATGGTTCGTCAATAACAAACTAATTATTTTTTATAGCAAATATTATGAATACAAAAAGCAAGAAAACGAACAAAACTATCGTTTTCAATGATATCATTTATCGATCAATAATGTTATTACGAAAGTATTATAAATGCCTTACCGAGTATTCTGATGCAAGATCTATCAATAACAAAAAAGAATTAAGATAGCAGTGGGTAGTTTTGATCTACCGTCCTCTGAGTTATGAATCCAGCGCTCTCCCACTGAGCTACACTGCTTGTACATCTTTTTTTGTTAAGGAATATTTTATATATTTACTAGATAAAGTGTTTGTTTCATATGACTTAGTAAATATATGTATCCCGAAAGAACAATTTCACACTCACATTCTCAAGATGTTTTGGAATAAAAAGGAATGGAAAGAAAAATTGAAAATAAATAAATATATATATATATCGTGACCATAAATCATCGAAGGAGAGAAACACAACGTCACAACACAACATATACAAATGATGTATAGTATGGAATAGACACACACCAAACTCAAATTGTTTGGGTTTGCATAAGTTTGAGTTTGCATTCTTTTGTGTCTTAGAGGATGAAAGCTTCGATATCGGATCCAAACGACCCCTATTCAATACCTCAAGTTGAATAAATCACAAGGATTTACGTTCAACTTATGTATAATTCCAGCGTTCGACTCAAACTTATACTTAAATTCAAACTTCCAAATAGTTTTGGTTTGTGTTTATCTTTGCTGCATGTGTAATGTAGAAGAAACCAACTTGGGGATGTGAATGTATGTGAGAGACGAATCAAATACTTACAGTTCAATTCTAACCGACATCTACAATCATCCGTGTAATCTATAAAACTTTTATATATCTGTGGAGTCTGCGTTTACTACCACAATATAGAAAATAAAACGATCAAAAAGATTCGATTATGAATGAATTTCGAGCTGACCAATCAGAAAACAGCTAGTGAGTGTTACTTTGATACTAAAGTTCTTTCAAAAATGAGGTAAATGATAAAATATCGCATTTCTGTTGCTTTTTTTTTCAACTAAAGCGTATTCATTTTACTGTTATCAGTTATTAAACACAACATCATCTTTCTTTTTCTTTATTACATTAAATTTAGTTCAGAACATAAAATGGTCTAAATCGAGTTTCTTCATAAATGCACCAAACATTTTTCGTCACGACTTTTTTTTTTCTAAATGAATCAATTCGTTCTCAAGTCTACTGTTCTATGTAAAACATAGAATTTTTCTTCTTGCAATCAATCTGTATCGTAATGTTGAGTTTTAGATCAATGATTCCTTCTTTACGATGTTTATTCCTATACTTTTACTTCATCTTCAATGCTATCAATTCCCTACAAACAGTTCCAAACGGGTATTTACTAGGAGCATCATATGATCCTGTATCATCATCGAACTCATTATTCAAAATTGATCCATTAAGCGGAAAATTTACACTTTTCACACCTTTAACGAATTACAAAGCATACGATGTTACTTATGATTTTATTCATAAAATTTTCTATGTTTTTGGTAGTGAAGCAACGTTAGAAAAAGAAGCAGCATTGTCAGTGGCCATAGTTAATCCATTCAATGGCACAAAAAAATATCGAACAATTACGACAGAACGTTATGCCGAACTATTTGGTTTACGTGTTGATAGTAGTACAGGAAAATTATACTCAGTACAAATGGATGACGCATTAGAAAATCCGACAAGTATCGTTCAGATAGATCCAAGTAATTTTATAGCGAAACGATGGGTAAATATAAGCAAAGCCAGTGGTGTACAACCTGATTCTATGGCAATCTTTTTTAATTCAACGGTTCATCAATATTTTGTAACAGTGCCCTATGATTCTGATTATCTTGTTGGTATTGATGTCGTTAAACGAAAAATAATCAGTGAAATAACCAATTCAAATTTACCAGCTTATTTATGTTATGATAATAAAACGAATGCTTTTTATGGTATGGAGATTTTCCAGACAGAACGTGGCTGTCGTTTAGTGCGTTTAAATCCATATAATGGTACAATGGAGATTTTATCCAAAGATTTTAAAGATTATGAACCATCGACTGGTGCTTGTCATGAAGGATATTATTTTACAATGATTGTCGAGGGTCTAGATAAACAAAATATTGTCACATTTGATTTAAGCAATAAAGCCAAAATAATTGCAAATAAACCAGCACAAGAATATTTAGATTCATTTGCATTTGTCCCACTTTAGTTACAACATATTTTTGTATCGTTCTGTGTTTCATTGCAATAAAAACTCAATTAGATTTCTATATAGATGTTTATTATGAAGAGAATTTAGGGGTACACTGATGTTAGATTATTGTTCGGTGATATTTAAGTAAGAGGGTGTGGGTGTGGGTGTGGGTGGGTGTGCGTGTGGGTGTTGTTGTACTCAAATACGGTGCCTATCCCCACACACCCACATCCCCACCCCCCCCCCCCGACACACCCCACACACCCACACCCACCCACATCCACCCACACCCACACCCCATCTATTTGTGAATAGTAGGATTGCAATCGATTCATAGTTTGTTACAAATAAATATGATAGAAATTTTCTAGAATGTATGATCCATCTGCTGATGCAATTGTATTAATTCACTGAAAGAAGATTCTCCTGCTTTCATTGATAAGAACTCAGGATATAACGACTCCTCCTTATGTATCAGTTTCAGTCGGCTTGAATATCTGGTGAGATGTTTGACAAAATCAGAATCCGGATCTTTGTACCCGTTCAAACTGAGTTTTACACATCTTTTCAAGTGTACGCAAATGACTAATAGTAAAGTGATCTTTGTGCAAAAAACCTATGCCTCTATTAATGTTATATACGATATCTTTAGGTAAATGTCAATACAGTATTCGCATAACTTGGGACCTATGAATTTAATCTGAATAGTGTAAAAGAATTGGGATTTAATTTTTAAAGAGAATATCGTGAAAGATCCTCGTAAAAGGTTAAGATTATATATGTATATATATATGAATCAGTTTATTGTGATAAATGCAAATGATGAGACTATGCACTGCTTCTTCTATTATTCTGTGGTTGTTGGTTGTCCATAAAAGTGATGAAATTTCCAGTCCACTTCAACCATACACAATCTATCGATATTCAACTGAACTTCAGCATAATGTAGCTGATCTATGGTGGACAATAAATGAAACTCAAGAGGAAATTACTTTTGAACTACATATCAAAACAACAGGATGGATTGCTTTGGGCATCAGTCCAGGTATATCATTTGCCAAAATAGGTTCTTCTTTATCTTAAACTTTTCATATTTTTCACATATAGCTGGTGGAATGAGAGGTGCAGATATTGGACTTGGATGGGTTGATGAAGGAGGTGAAGTTCATTTTCAAGTATATAGAAAAATTTGAATACACTTGCTTTATATGTACTAGTTTTATTTTGCTATGCATAGGATCGATATGCGAGTGGCACCTCACGACCCACTATTGATAATACAACAACAGATTGGTTCGCACTTAGTGGCCGCGAACAAAATGGGTGGACAGCTATTCAATTCAAACGTTCTCTTGATACTTGTGATGAAATGGATGTTTCAATTAAAGTTTGTTATTTAACTATTTAATAAAATTTTTATCATATTTACTCTATTTTAGTCAGGTACTAATAATCTTATATTTGCTTATGGCCTAGAAGATCCGGATATGTCTCGATCAGATGGCTTAATTTTTTATCATGAGAATCGAAGAGGCTCACGTATAATTCCTCTTCAATCTTATGGTAATCCACCGTCAGAAGAAAAGTTTTCTGATCTTGACTATTTTGAATTCAAATTGAATAATGTTAGTTATTTCATAAAAGATTACATTATTATTAAATTTTCTTTTAGCAAATTGTGCCAGCAGTTGAAAGTAGTTATCATTGTAAAGTCTTCAAAGCACCAACCAATTTCTCACAAAGAAGACATGCAATTGCAGTATGTATTACATTTCCGTTGGAAGATTTAGGGAAAATAAATCATAAGGATCGCTGAAAATTCGATAGAATTGAAGTTAAATGTTCTTCTTCAGAAGCAGGGACAATCATTTTTGTTAGAAATATTTCTCATCAAATAGATTAATGATGATGTGAGAAGAAACACTAATACTATTTCATCAATGAACAACTAAAAATCAAAGTCTCTTATAGACAAAAGCCGGTATGGCTGAATGGTTAAGATGCTCGACTCCATCAGTCATAAAATGACCTTGGACAAGACACTAACGGCTGCTTTGTCTCGGATCACCCATCCTATAACAAGCTGACTACGTGGTCGACATACATAAAGCCCTTGTGGCTAGTATGTGGTTAGTCAGTATGTATGGGGAGCTTAAGTGATTAAGCGGGAGAACTCTGAGTCAGGCCGGCCTTCTGTCCAGAGCTACATTTAGTAATAGATGTAGGAAAAATATCGGGCTCTCGAAACTGTTCTCGGACAGCACCCTACATCGCAAGGTAGCCGAAAGGCGGGGTATTCTTCTTCTCTTATAGACTTCCAATTATTTTCTCGCTTCTTTTTTTTAGCGCAAAACAATAATTGAACCAAACAATCGAGATCTTGTTCATCATTTAGGATTGTTAGAATGTAATCCTACAGCTATATTCGATGACAACAATTTACCAGATGGTATATGTGATGAAATTATTGCTAGTATTTTCCAATGTTTCAAAACTGTCGCTAGTATATGGGCTGTTGGTGGTGATGAAGTAAGTTTTTCAACATGAATATATACTCAAGCGAAAATTTCGTTTGCAAAGATAGTGGAATATCCAGAAATTGGTGGATATCCAGTAGGTGGTGATTTTGAGATCAAATACTACATGCTCCAGATGCATTATAATAATCCTAAGCTCATACCTAGTATGAAATGTGATCAAGTATAGATTAAGAAATATCATAATGTCTTATTTGAATTAGATCGTCGTGATAGTTCAGGTGTTCGCTTCTATCTTGGGAAACAGCTTCGACAATATGAACTTGGTTATCTTTCAATTGGCGCAGATGTAAGTTACTCTGCTATTGCGATACCATCCGGAGTTGATCGATTTATACTCGATTGTTATTGTCCATCCGAAGCTACACAAGTGAATAGAAGTTTTGTTTTCATATTGAAGGAAAGTTATTAATATTTTAGAATTTTTCTGAACCAGTTATAACAATTCTTGCTGCATGTCCGCACACCCATTTACAAGGTAGAATAAAAATTTTTATTGATAAAACAAATTATTTCCATAATTAGGTCGAAGCGTATGGACGAAGTTAATTCAAAATAAAAAAGTTGTTGAATATTTGTTCAATGCTGAAGCATATGATTTTAATTATCAATTTGAAAATCTTTTACCAAAACCAATTCAATTGTATCCAGTAAGTTTTTTTAATCTATTTTCATTTTTTTTTTACTATTCTTTTCATAGGGTGATGAATTAGCTACTCGATGTATTTATAGTACAACAGACAAAACTGATATAACCTTAGTAAATATAGTCTAGTGAAAATAGTTTTTGAGAATTTAATAATTTAGGGCGGCGAGAGAACCAAGGATGAAATGTGTCTGCATTACTTTCTTTATTATCCCCGTATGAAAGATTTTTCCAGTTGTCTGTCATCCATTTCTGAAGAAGCGTGGAAAAAAATAATGAATATTTCTGAGTAAGTATAGAGATTTTTGTTTTGTTACTATTGTTTCAAATACGTTTTTTAAACAAAGGTCAACATTTGATGATGAACAACTTGGAAAATGGTTGAAGCGATTGAAATGGACACCAGAATTAGTTGTTGAATGGCAAAGATTTTATAATAATGCTTCACGTTCTGTTCAAGCAGGTGACTTTGAATTGATAAATCTAACTAAAATACCTGAATATGAAGATTTACAACCATCTACATGTCATACTAACATCCCTAATTCGGCAATGAATCAAAACTAATTTATTCTATTCACATTTACTTTACAACTGTGAGAGTGTATTGTTCTGTGGGTTATTTTAAAAAATATATCTTGTATACCATATTATATATATATATCACAGTTGAGATTGGAATTCTTGATTTAATATATTATGTATGATAAAATAATTGTTGATATTAGAAATTATTATTGATTTTATTCTTCGAAATGAAATTATTATTTGTGAATTGCGCGCAGTTATATAGATTAAATAATGATTTTAAAGTTGTAAGTGATTAGTTTATAATTCATAAGCTGAGTGATAATTCATTCCATTGTAATGATTCATTATTTAGTGAGAATTATAGGATACTGACATTTAGCTTGAACGAATTTTCAAAATAGCAATTGAATATGATTCACTCATCATTGTTTAAGTTTATTTGTTTTCGGGCGATGGGACATTGATGATTGGCTAGAACGAATTCTCAGAACAGCAATTCTATGATTTTGACTCATGATTATTTTAGTTCATCCATTTTCAAGCTTGGGGACATTGGAACATTCAAGAGTGGCTAGAGCAATTTTTCAAAAACAGAATTTGTACACAGTTGAATCATCATTGTCTTATTGCATTTGTTTTCGAGCGATGGAACATTGACGATTGGTTATAGTCCTAGATTTCGACTTATCCATTCATAAAACCGAGATAATTAAATCGTTTATTTGTGTCATCTATACACAATATGATTACATATAAAGTCGCTCATTGTAACTCATTTCAAAAATTGAAATTTTTCGGCAACCGATCCGTACTATTTTTGGTGGTGGCCTCATGAGCCCTCTCTTAATAAATGATACTCTTATAGAACATAAATTAAATAATATTGTATCAATAAATTTGTTATGACATAAAATCTATGATACAATAGAATATCGTCTAACGGTTACATTAAATAAAGAATGTAGAGGTTATAAACTTGATATTGATCATTATGAATATTCAGAAATAGTTAAATTAATTGAAATATTTATATTAAATTTAAATGGATCAGATGAAACGTATCAATCTCGACCATTTAAAAATATTTTTACAAACACAAACAAAGAAATTTTTCAATTATTTTTATCATCAAAGAAAACACACTATTTGAAATACTTTAGATAAAGAACAATGAAAACAAGTAAAAAGAAATTATT